>JAJIBD010032270.1:0-104370 GCA_021461705.1 Cryptotis parvus
TTTTATTGCTGTGCTGTATGGAAATGCATTTATGAATATAAATCTTATATCATTCCACATTGCTATTTAGTTATAATATAGAATTTATAGACTTCTTGAAATTAAAAAAAATAAGATAATTATATTGTTTGCTGATAAGGACTATTGGCTCCTCCATTATAGTTTCTATTCCTGTGTTCTCAATTTTCTCTTTTAATTGTGTGGAGAAGTACAATTTTACTTACTATAAAGTAATTGAATCAGTGTTGAATATAAGCAGAATAATTATGTTATTCCACCATCCAACATGTCATTTGGTATGTTTTTAAATGCTCTAATCAAATTTTGAAAGTTCCATTCTAATTAGTTGATTAGAATATTTTTAGAATTTTGAAAGAGTACTAACCTTCTTCAATGTATCTGTTGAGATGGCTCCTCATTTTCTCTGACATTAAAACAAAATATTATATAATAGTTTTCTGGTGGTTAAAAATACCTTCTTCCTGAATACATAGTAGTTATGACATTTTTTAAAATGTAACTTATATAATCATGTTACTATTTTATGTATCATTCTATTTATGTCTTATGTATTTGCATGTCAATGTTTCTTTAGATACTATAGATTTATTTTAATTTCTATTTTTCTTTAGTTAACAATGGTATTTCATATTTTGTCTTGAAATATAACCACCTGAGATGACTTTGAAAATCATATTCATATAAACTTAGTTTTTAGATTTCATTTTTCATGTTCTATCTGGAAGGTGATTATGTGGCTGTTTTCCAGTGGATGGAGTGTCTATCAATCTGTTTGGTGGAACTGGCGTTAGATTGAATTCACTCCCTAGCTTTTCCCATAACTCAGTTGCCAATTCAGTGGAATTCCTTCAGACTACCATCAGAATGTCCACCCGCGTGGAAGCGTGGCCTGATAATCTGATAGTAGGAAGATAGATATTATCTCCTTTTTACCAGAGGAGTTTAGGAAGAATGCCCCAGTTTAAAAGTTATTTAGAGTCAAGTTAAATTGTTTTTAAATTTTAAAGTCAGAAATTCCAATTCAGACCCGTCTCACTAAAGTGGCGTTGTCTGTGTGTGGTCTGATGTCTGCCTCTAGCAGTCGCTAAGGGTATTTGATTGAAAATGATCATTCCTGAGCTCCCTCTTTGATAGATTCAATCTGAACTCTGGTGGCTTCAAGCCTAGGAATCGACTCTGTAAATAAATTTCACAGATTATGTTACTCACTAAATTTTGAAACCCCCTGTACCTAAAACAGCTTTCTTATTAAGTCACTCAACAAAATAGGATACTTAACAAGTCATTTACTACTGAATTTCCATCCTTGGTGGTTGACTTTCTTGGTTCAGGAAATTATAAGTAAAGTTCCTATGCATCTACCCCCCCATTTAAAAGGGGGTTGGGGAGGTACTACTGACTTCAGTGTAAATTTTCCAAACAGGGCATTTCTACAATTGGCAGAGAGCCCCAAATATACATATGTATCAGGAAAGGATTTGCACAGACTTGGGGTCATGGAAATAATAGCAAAGGAAATGAAGTAAGAAAACGGATGTGAGAATAGGACTTTGCAGACTTATATATTACAATAAGAAATATTATACTGGGTTCCAATAAAGAAGCCTTTATTGCTTCTTTATCAGCTGAGAGAGAGTTTTCTTTTATCTGTGGTTTGGTTTTGGTCTCTCTTTTTGTATTTTGCTTCCTCTAAGTTCCTGTATGTTGATTTTCTGGAAAGGATTAAAGAAGAGCAGTCTCTCTTCTTCATTCTATATTAATGTTTCCCAAAGTGGGTGATACTTCCCCAGGGGATGTTGGCACTATAGGGTAGTAGTAAAATCTCAGTTATAACTGGGGCATTTTCTGCTGTTTTGCATAAAAGAAAACAGATTTACAGAGTGGAGGTGGGGGTGCTGATAATTTTTTTTTTTCGAAAAAGAGGCAAGCAGTTAAATAAATTTGAGAACCTCTAGTCTATACCTTTAGGCACAATTGCTATCCTCTGTGCCACTTCAGTTTGAAAATCCAATATCACAATGATGTATTAATTCAGCAAATAAATACTGAGCATCAGACACTGGCGCTACAGTCCTTACTTGTGATTACAATCATATGTGATTACAATCAGTTGAAAAACAAAATGCATATATATTAGACTGCCTTGTTTACCATCACTCATACCCTAGTACCCTAGAGCCTAAACTAGTCCTGGCTCAGAACATGGCGCAGTCACTGGCAGTATTATTCAAGAAACAGAATCAAAGTAGGCTGACAAGGAAGAGGGAGAGAGAGAGAGAGAGAGAGAGAGAGAGAGAGAGAGAGAGAGAGAGAGAGAGAGAGACTGAAGAGAGACAGAGACAGAGCAATAAATGAGCTCACACAACTGACGACTGGCAAGTCCAAATGCTATGGGCAATCTGGAAGAAGAGGATCCTTCTTCCTAAGGGAAGTTTTTGTTTTACTCCTGGCTCTGCACTCAGGAATTTCTCCTGGCGGTGCTCAGGGGGACCATATGGGATGCCCGGGGATTAAACCGGGCTGGCCATGTGCAAGGCAAATGCCTACTCACTGTGCTATCGCTCCACTCCCCTAAGGGAAGTTTTGTTAGATTTTCAACTGACTGGATGAAGTCAACCCCATTATGAAGTATAATCTGCTCTACCCGAAGTATTGCCTTATACTCAGCTGATCATGCGACTGACCCAGCTTTGATTTCCCTGCCTAATGGTTCCCTGAGCACTGCCAGGGATCATGTTTGTGTACAGAGTCAGAAAAGCTCCTGAGCACTGTTATATGTGTCCCAAAAAAACCAAAGTCCACTGATTTAAATGTCTAATCTTAGGATCCTTTTTAAGGCAATATCTACACTGAAGTTTGACCACACATCTTCCACCATATTCTAACCAAGCTGACATATAGCATTAACCTTCACAGTAATGCTGCTTTTAAAATAAGCAGCAAATTATGGAATAATGGCAATGTTCAAGTTACAATGGACCAAAAATACTGTCAATGTCATTCAGATAGTAGTGAAGTTTATGAAAAATGAACTAGTTTTTCTCTTTCGGGGTCAGGAAAATAAACCATCCTTGAAGCCCTAGCTAAACATGGTGTCCAAACCCAATACATTAAGATCCTTCGTGGACTGTATTGCGGATTCACCACCAGGATCTCACCATTCTACAAAGAAGTGATCATTATGTCAAAGAGGGTTCTACAGGGGTGATACCATTTCACCAAAACTCTTCAGCGCCACCCTCGAGAACATCATACGACAATTAGAATGGGAAGGAATTCCCTAGCCGGAGGTTCTTTGTCCTTTTTAGCTATTTCTTCGATGCCTTTGAAGACATTCCATGCCTCTCTCTTCCTCCTGCGCAGCACAGGTTTTAGGTTGTTCATCATGTTGACTTCTCGACCTAGGTACACATAACTGCTGCAATCAGAGATGTTTGTTCCATTGAGAGTGAATGGGGCCTATGGAATTAGTTCATTTTTCATAAACATAATTTTCTTTATATTCAGCTGTAGACCTATCTTTCCACATCCTCTGTTGAAGTCAGCCAGCATTTGTGCCGCTTGGCTAATGTTTGGTGTTATTAGAACGATGTCATCAGCGAAGCGGAGGTGGTGTAGTTGCCGACCATCTATCTTCACTCCCATTCCTTCCCATTCTAATTGTCACATGATGTTCTCGAGGGTGGTGCTGAAGAGTTTTGGTGAAATGGTATCACCCTGTGGAACCCCTCTTTTGACATCAATGATCACTTCTTTGTAGAATGGTGAGATCCTGGTGGTGAATCTGTAATACAGCTCACGAAGGATCTTGATGTATTGGGTTTGAACAACCTGTTTGGCTAGGGTTTCAATTGTTTATTTTCCTGACCCAGAAAGAGAAAATTATTAGAATTCAAATATAAAAGAATTTCAGCATGATTTCAATGGAAGTGAAACATTCCTTCAACTAGTACAACCATTTATTTGTTGCGGCACATAAAAGCTATGTCAGTTTGCATGTTCGGTTTCCTTTCCTCCTTCTATTCCTCTTTTTCCTTCCTTCCTTCCTTCCTTCCTTCCTTCCTTCCTTCCTTCCCTCCTTCCTTCCTTCCTTCCTTCCTTCCTTCCTTCCTTCCTTCCTTCCTTCCTTCCTTCCTTCCTTCCTTCCTTCCTTCCTTCCTTCCTTCCTTCCTTCCTTCCTTCCTTCTTTCTTCAGATGGATTATCCTTCCGGGGAATTTTCATTTTTCACTCAGTACATTCCCCTTGTATATATGTATGTATGTATGTATGTATGTATGTATGTATGTATGTATGTGTGTGTGTTGTGATCATTAAAGTAGCAACCTCTGCCTTTGATGAGTATATATTGTGATGGGAAACTGAGGAGGAAAACAATAAATAGTAAATAACTAAACTCTACAGAATGTCAGACAATGATTAAGTACCACAAACGTCAAGAAAGAACAGATGGAAATTGAATAAGAGAGGGAAACTGAATAAGAGAGCTGGATTTGGAAGCAAGAGCATACCATTTCAAAAGACGTAACAGGGAAGGAATGGGCTGGAGGACTAGAATGAAAGGCTAGAAGTATATGATCAAGAACAAGTCTGATATTAAGGACAGAGAAATAAGAAGTAAAAAAGCCTTGAGGTTTTTGCCATACTGAATCAAGAATGTCAAAGAGATCAGTGTGACCAAGAAGTTGAAAGTCATGGATGCCAAAGACTGAGCAGTCACTAGACTGGAAACACAGGGCTTTGGGGAGTTTATGCAAGGGTTTTACTTCGACTCAAGGAGATACAGGAAACAGTGGAGAGTCTTGAGCAGAAAAGATCATTATTTTATTTAGGATTAAAAATATATATATTGGACCGGGGGACATATCCAGTGGTGCTCAGGGGTTATTTCCAGATCAGTGCTCAAGGGCCTTTCTGGGCAGTTTTTGGGGAGACTGTACAGTGCCAGGGATGGAACCAAGGTTTATCCCTTCCCACGAAAGCCTCAATGCTCTCAGCATATTGAACTGTCTGGTATTCTTTTTAAAACCTAATGTTTTTTTGATGTGAGTCTTTCAAAGTAGTCCTCAAGGGGCCTGGAGGTACACTGAGATACCTAGTGATGCTTGGCCAACAGGACTGGATGGTTCTAGGTCAGCCCTAACAAGACAGTGCTATTCTGCTCCAGTGGGGCTTGGGGTCACCAGAACCACATCAAGTGCTTCTTGGGGATCAAGGTGGTGCCAGAGATTAGTACTTGTACATGCATACCAACCCCCTTAGATATCTTTCTATTTCTTGACTTGAAATATTCCTTTCATTTCATTTTTGGTCAAATCCTGTGGTTCTCATATCTTACTCCTTGCTCTGTGCTCAGGAATCACCCTGGTGAGCTCAGGGCACCCTGTGCAGTGCCAGAGTTGATTTACATTCTTAGAGACTATGCTGGCAGTAATGAGAGTATGACTAGAAGCAGTTACTTAAGTTCCCAACCTCTATTTTTCTGTCAGGACCATGCTTCCATTTCTTATGTGGTGAGTGGTGGGGTTCACCAGTTGTTGTTGTTCTTTTGACCATCAATTTAAAACAAAAATTACATAATAATATAGTCAGGAAAGGGGCTCAGTGGCAGAGTACCAAAGATCTTATATGTGTGGGGTCATAAATTCAATTCCAAACACCACTGTATCTCACCTATCTGGCTCCTACTATAATAAAATGTATGTGCAGTGTACCACATTACCCACTACAGAAGAAGGAACTCTGTTTCATGGGAGCCCTACTCTTTTTTAGTGGTACCAACCGTCCACACATTTTAGAAAACAATATGGGCAGTCCTCAAAAAACTAGAAATTGAGCTTCCATTTGACTCAGCAATACCACTTCTGGTAATAGACCCCAGGGGCCCAAAAATAAACATCATAAAGCCATCTGCACTTCTATATTCACTGTAACCAAAATCTGAAAACAACCCAAGTGCCTGAGAATAGATAACTGGATAAAAAAAAACTATGGTCATCTACACAATGGAATAATATACAGGCACCATGAAAAAGAAGTCCTGAAATTTGCTTATAAATGAATGGACATGCAAAAGTATGATACAGAGTGAAATGAGTCAGAAAGTGAGGACAGATATAAAATGATTGCACTTATTTGTGTGATATAAGAATAATAGTATGAGTCTCTCATTCAAGGACAGTAGAAACAAGGGCCAGGAGGACTAGTCCATGGTTGGTAGCTTGCCACAAACTGGGAGTGGAATGGGGGGTACAGTTAAGATGAAGGGACAACTATGACAATGATAGTTGAAAATGATCACTCTGGACAAGAACTGAGTGCAGAAATTTCCAAAGGGTATACATGATAATATTTCAGTACATGTATTGCAAACCATAATGCCAAGAGGAAAAGGGGAAGAAGGGAGGGAGAGAGAAGGAGGAGACACATGATAATATTTCAGTACCTATAATACATATTAATATTTCAGTACCATAATGCCAAAAAGGAAATAGGGATGGAGGGGGGAGAGAGAGAGGAGAGAGAGGAGAGAAATAAGAGACAATAGAGACAGGTTGAGGGGTGGGGTGGGGTGGCAGTTGGGAAACTGGGGACATTGGTGGTGGTGGGAATTGTACACTGGTGTAGGAATGGGTGTTAGAACATTGTGTGTTGTTTGACTGAATCCCAATCATGAAGAACTTTGTAACTATGTCATGGTAAGTCAACAAAAAAAAGGTTAAAAATAAAAATAAAAGCAAAAACTACTATATCCTGTGATGCTCATGCCTTTGTGCTCAGGAAATCACTCTTGGCAGGTGTCAAACTGGGGTTTGTCTCTTTTCGAGTGTCTTAAACCTCTACTATTTCTCTGGCACTATGTTTTGTTTTAAAGGAATTTACTGAGGGATAACTACATAAAAACAAGCCACACATTGTACAAGTACATAGTGACATGCCTGAACACATCATGAATTCACTATATTTGCAATGGTAAACTCTGCATTGCCCACTGAGTTTCTTATAGAGCCTGCTTTTGTTTTAATAATTGCATCACACAATTGCTATTTGAAAAGTGGGGTGGGATGAGTGGAATGTGGAATAAAGGTCAGGGCCATTGGCTCAATATGCCTGGCAGGAACCTGGATACCTTCCCACTTAACTTACAGTAGATTGTAAGTGATTTTCCCTCCTCCTTTGCTTACTTTAGGAATACCTAGAAGGGCACCTTACAGGGCCAGTTTCAAATAATGCCAATCTTTTGCTGTGATTTCAAAGGTGTGGCCAATGGTCTTAGCAGAGAGTGTGGGACCAGCGCTACAAATGGCAAATGTTTCTGCTGAGATTGATAAAGGCACAGCCAGACTTTGGCAACTATTTTGTGCTTATGGGGAAAGTAAGCTATTTGTCTGGAATTGCCTGGATTTCTGACAGACAAATATCCACCAATTAAACTGCATGAAAAGATGTGGCAGAAGGAGACATTTTCCCAGGAGGAATAAAGACATTCCAAGGACTGCATCATTATCTTTGGCAAATATCCCATACTCGCCATTCCTTGAAAAGAAATAAGAAATGTGGGTGGGTTTTTCCTAACTTCCTTAGTGCTACCCTTGGTTCTCCATCCACCTTCCATTTTTCTCTCTATGGAGCAATATATTTTCTAACTAGGTAACGGGAAATTCCTAAATAACTTCACAGTGCACCTTGCCAAATGTATTCAGACGACCGTGGAATTTCCTTCCACTCACCATGCTTTCTAAATTCCTGCTTGCTGCAGGTAGATGATGGAGTCTTCTCCCTTTACTCTGCACTGAAGCCTTAAGTATCTCATGACTTTTATTATTAACCAAATAGCTAAACAAGATTCACTGTCTCAAGTTCAGATCCAGCTACCCATCTATCCATTCCTTTGTAAAATTGTTGTTCCATATTAATTTACTAAACATAGACTGCACAGGTTCCCAGTGGATATACAGGAAACATGAAAATTCAGTGAGTGGAAAATAATCTAATGTAGAGAGATAATGTATAAAATCATAGTGAATATGAGGAGCCTTCAGGAGGAATTTGTGTAGAATTCTGGACTTAGTAACAAGAGGATTATTTACTACCCCAGGTCTAAACACAGATGGTATTTCATATCAGTGGACAAAGAACATTAGTAATGTAATTACTTTTTAATTCTTTGTGACTATTCTGTATACATTAGGATTTTGAGGAACAAAACAGGAAGTCTATATTTTATCATAGACAAGTTCTATATTCTCATGAAGATTTAATAATGATAAGACATACTGATTCTTGCTTCTCTCATTCTTTGTCTTATTTCTTGACTGGGAACTCGCAACTGGGGGAGGAAGGAAACTGTGACTCAGTATCAACTAAATCTTACTTAGTAAGATGAGGATAATAGTACTGTGTCTATTAGTGGTGTGAGCTTTGAGTGACTTCATGAATATTATGTGCTGTTAGCACTCTTAGCTGAATTAATGTTAGTCATTAGAAATGCTGCCAAACCACATTCCTCTGCTTGTTAAACTATTTCAACAATAATTGAGCTGTAGGTGCAGAGTCCTGTTCAGATCGTATAGACACTAGTCAGTTTGCTACTTACAGAAAGGATATTAATCCCACAGTGCCTTACATATGTGAAAGTTGCAAAAAGACTAGCTCTTAAAAGTTTTCCTCAAAAGAAGGGAAAAAAAGAAACTGTGATGAGATGGATATTAACTAGATTTATTGTTCTAGATTTAATAATATATACATATCAAAGCATTGTATTGTGTATATTTACATACACAATGTTACATGTCTATTCTATCTAATTAAAACAAACAAAAAACCCCATAAAATGAGATGTAAATTCCACTGTAATTCAGGTCCTTTCCTTTCCCTGTTATAAATTTCAAGGCAGAGAGCTTTCACTACCATTTATGTAGACAATGCAACAGTTTTATTACTGAGTTACTGGTCCACAATTTTATTTCCTAGTTTTGTGGTCCATTTGATATCCACGTTAAACTATATACAGTATAATTTTTGTTTTTATAATTTATAGGATTTTGTTTTTCACTCATATGTAATATTTACAAACCTAGTCACTATGTTTTTAATTGATGAATGATTGGAGTTAAGGAGTATTAAGTTCAACACTAGTGTTTTATTTATTTCTTAGAGCTTATGTTAGGGAGCCAGAGCGATAGCACAGCAGGTAGGCCTTTTGCCTTGCACGCAGCCGACCTGGGTTCGATCCCCAGCATCCCATATGGTCCTCCAGCATAGCCGGAGTAATTCCTGAGCAAGGAGCCAGGAGTAACCCCTGAGTGTTGCTGGGTGTGACCCAAAAAGCAAAAAAAAAAAAAAAGCTATGTCAAATCGCTATTAGGTGTATATTTCACTATCACTATCTTCCCGTTAATCATCTATTTGCTAGAGCGGGCACCAGTAATATCTCCATATGTCCTGTCTCATGCTAGTAGAACCCAAAGGCATCCGCTTGCTCCAGGAACATAGAGAGCCTCAAACCATTATATTAGGTCACGGGAATGACCTAATATAAATGTTACTGGTATTTGGCATATCAAATACTACATGAGCAGCTTGCCAGGCTTGCTGTGCAGGTGGCATACTGTTGTAGTCACCTCTAAATAAAGCATTTATAGATGAACCGTGTGGCTGCTAGCGGCCACGCGACCGGCTGTGATAGTCTGGTCTGCTGGGTGGAGTTGTGACGAGAGGGAAGTCCAGATGTGGAAAATGGCGGGTCCCATGGAGTAGTGGAGGGTGGTCTGGCTTGTTGTGAGGCTCTGCTGAGGTGGCAGGCCAGGGCTAGAACCGCCATGCCTCCCGGGCACCTCACGAGCAGCTGGGCACAGGGAGAGCAAGGAGCAGCTCTGCCCCAAGTCTGAGAGTCTCTAGTTCAGCATACCTGGGCCGGATTGAAAAGAAACTGCAGCAGGGTGGGTGCTGATGATCCGGGCTGTGATAGTCAAGTCTGCTGGGTGGAGTTATGACGAAGAGGGAAGTCCGGATGTGGAAAATGGCGGGCCCCATGGAGTAGTGAAGAGTGGTCTGGCTTGTTGTGAGGCTCTGCTGAGGTGGCAGGCCAGGGCTAGAACCCACCATGCCTCCCGGGCGCCTCCACGAGCAGCTGGGCACAGGGAGAGCAAGGAGCAGCTCTGCCCCACGTCTGAGAGGTGTATATTTACATGTGCTAATACTTAGAGCAGCTATTTTCAACATCCGAACTCTACAGCTCATCAGAACTCCACCCAAGAGAAAATCCCATCTCTCACCACTGCATGCAGCCACTTTGTGACCATGTGGTTCATCAGTAAATGCACGAACCCGAGAGCCTTCTACCGAGAGTATCCCACCCACACGGCAGAACCTGGCAAGCTACCTGTGTCATATTTGATATGTCATAAACCAGTAACAATTGTAAACCTCATTCCCATGGCCTCGAATGGTTTCGAGGCTCTTCATGTTTCTGGAGCGATCAGATGCCTTGGGCTACACTAGCATGCTACAGGACATGTGGAGATGTTACTGGCACCTGCTCCAGTAAATCAATGAACAAACGGAAGACAAGTGATACAAGTAAAGTGAAGTAATATTTATTTTATCAAGTCAATTTTTCCTATTTATAGAAGTTAGCTAAACTACATATATTTTTCTCTTGGTCTAGGTCTGATGCTGTTGAAACTAATTTGTATTATGCCATTTATCATACAATTTTAAGTAACAAGGAATAAAGAAGGAACAAAGCCTTCTGAAATCAATGGGTAGATTAACTGACTCTTTTTTCTTACTGAAGATTAGAATTATGGAGACATATAAATTATTATCTTGATGCCTGTGAGCAATATTTGTGTTGACTTGTACTTCTCTTCATTCGATTTTATGTACAGTATTGTTTTATTTACTTAGAAACACTAATGCAGAGCAATAGTACAGTGGTAAGGGCATTTGTCATACCTAATGATGTTAAAGGTTTACTCCTGGCATTCACTCAAGAATTTCTCCTGGTAATACTTGAGGGGCCATTTGAGGATGCCAGGGATCCAACTGGGTTGGTCACATGTAAGACAAATGCCCTATCTGATGTCCTATTGCTCTAGTACATTTTTGTATTCCCATGAGATAGATTACCAATATACGTACAGTTTAATTTTTTTCTTTTTTGGTCATGCCTGACTTTGCCCAGAGCTTACTTCTGGCAGTGTGCTCATAGCTCACTTCTGTCAGGGTCTAGGGAACCATACATGGTGTCAGTGACTGCATCCAGATAGGCTATATGCAAGCAAGAGCCCTGCCCACTCTGTTTTTTCTCTGGCACCAATGAAGCAATTCCTTGACTCTGGGAGTCACAAAAATCTCACGAGAGAAAATTTAGAAATATACTAAAGGCATACACTTAACACAGAGTAGGAAGCACTTTCATTTTCAGGAGATATCAAATCAGGCGTCATAGAAAATTTTAATATAATAGAATTTTAGAGGCTAGACTAAAGTTTCACTCAGCAGGCAGGATCTTGTTAGAAATGATTAAATTGTGAAATAGTGATCATCTTTTAAAATTAATGGTTAATAAGTTTGTTAAAATTTTTTATCACTAACTATAGACATCTGCATTTTGAAAATAAATAATTGCCATGTATCTTGTACAATTAACTTACTACATAAAAAGTATGTCAAAATTTAATAGCTAAAAATAAACCATGGTTCTTACGTGTTTCCAAGTCCAGAGAAGGACTGACAACTGACCTGGTCTAGATTCAGGTAGGTACAATTCTGTCCTAGGTGTTTCCTGGAATCATTGGGTACCTGAGGTTGTCCTTCTCTTGGTGAAGCCAAAAGTGTACTAGGGCAAGTAGAAATTGAGACTTCTTGAGGCTTGTGCTTGCACACTGTCATTCCCACCACCTCTCATTGTCTTAGGATAGCTTATGGCCAAATGTCAAGTCAAAGAGATGAAGCAGCGTACTCTATCCCCAGTAAGGCCATTGAAAGGTTGTTTATGTGTATATGGGAATTCATGAAGAACTAAGGCTATTAAAGAATCTAAATTGTATCTCCATCAAGGATTTTTCATTGCTTTCAAGGTATAGGAGTTCTGTTATTAAAGATCCCAATTAAAAGAGAACAAAGTAACAGATCAAACACTCCTGAAATTCATATGGAACAGTAAATCCCCACAAATAGTCAAAACAATCTTTTGGGGAAAAGAAGATGGGAGGCATCACCTTCCTCAACTTCAAACAGTACTATAAAGTGGTAGTAATGAAAACAACATGGCATTGGAATAAACATAGACCTGTGGAATAGAGTTGAATATTCTGACAGAAGTCCTCAAATATATGATTATTTAATCTTTGACAAAGGAGTAAAAATATGAATTAGAGCAAGGAAAGCCTCTTCAACAAGTGGTGCTGGGAAAACTGAGCAGTTACATGTAAAACAAAGAACTCAGACCTCTTTATAAAGCCATGCACAAAAAATCTAATCAAAATTAAAGATCTCAACATCAGAGCTGAATCCATAAGTACATGGGATTAAACATAGGCAAAACCCTAAATGACACTGAAGCTAAGGGGAGTCTTCAAAGATAAAAACACCACTGACCAAACAAATGGAAGCAAAGATAAACAAATGGGAACACATGAAACTAAGCTTGAGCCTCAAAAGAACCATACAAAGAAGGTCCACAGAATGGGAAAAATATTTATCCAGTAACCATCTGATAAAGGGTTAGTATCAAAGTTAGATAAGACACTGGTAGAACCTTATAAGAAAAATTCATCCAACCCTATGTAAAAAATGGGGAGAGGAAATAAACGAAAACTTCCTCAAAGAAATTCAGGTGGCCAAAAGGTACAAGAAAAATATCCTACATCACTAATCATCAAGGAGATGCAAATCAAACAACAATGAGATATCACCTCACACCACAGAGACTGGCACACATCAAAAAGAATAAAAGCAACTAGTGCTGGTGTGGATGCCCGAAGAAAGGGACATTCCTTCATTGTTGGTGGGAGTGCCGACTGATCAACCTTTTTCAAAAATGATATGGACATTCCTCTAAAAATTATAAATTAAGCTCCTATTTGACCCAGCAATACCTCTTCTGGGAATGTACCAGCGGGGCTCCATAACACAGCAGAAAAGTCATCTGCACTTCTCTGTTCATTGCAGCACTATTCACAATAGCCAGAATCTGGAAGCAACCTGAGTGTCCAAGAACAGAGAATTGGATAAAGAAACTATAGCAGTTCTATGCTATGGGATACTATGCAGCTGTTAGGAAAAATGAAGTCATGAAATTTGCTTTTAAAGAGATAGACATGGAGAGTATCATGCTGAGTGAAACGAGTCAGAAGGAGAGGGACAGATATAGAATTACTATATTCATTCGTGGGATAAAAATGTATAATATGAGACTAGTGTTCAAGCCAGGGAAAACCGGGGCTAGGGAAGACTGGTCAATGATTGAAAGTTTGCCATAAGAGTGTCTGGTGGGGAGGTGCAGTTGGGAGAGAGAAGGGACCAGTATGATAATGATAGTTGGGAATGATCATACTGGACAGACACTCCATGTTCAAAGTAGGTACATCCCTCATTACCTTTCCATATCTGTGCTGCAAACCACAAGGCCCAAATGCAGGGAGAGAGAGAGAGAGAGAGAGAGAGAGAGAGAGAGAACAAACAAAAGCACCTGCTATAGAGGCAGGTGAGGTGGTGGAAAGGAAACTTGTGACATTGGTGGTGGGAAATGTACACTGGTGAAGGTAGGGTGATGAAACATCATATGACTGAAACCCAATCATCAATAACTTGTAACTGTCTATCTCACAGTGATACAATTTTCAATTTAAAAAATGTAAAAAAATTATCTGGATAAAAAATAAGAGATAGAGAAAGAGAGAGAGAGAGCATTACAATGCATGCCCAGGCCATGGGAAACTTATAACGAAGCATGAGCACGTGTTCTGGGTAAAGAGAAGATGTTCAAGAAAAGGAAGTCCAGCGATTTAAGATGGAAACTCGATTTGGGCACGTAACTATATCAATGCCATATTTGCTCTATCTTCCTGATTTCCATACATTCTGTGTGGTTAAATATGATACATTATACATAAAGAGACAAATTCTTAATCCACATAATTTCTTACAAGATTTCATTCATCCATTCTTATTCTCCCTGTGTCTGACCCTCTCTCTCAACACACACTAATTTTTTGTATCCTTTGTGTGTGGGTCCTTTTTATATATAAAGCACAGATCATCTCTTTTACCCTATTTTTCAGCCAAGAAACACCAGACAAAGATAACTAAGCAGATATGTTTTCCATCTCTAGTATTTGGATGACAAAGAAGCCTGGTACTATAGCCAAGTTATGTGCCAACTTTTCAGTTTCTTTGCTTGCTGTTAGTAGCCTGGTCACAGGGAAGTAAAAGCAAACCAAGACAGTATTTAGCAAAATCTGGACCTTTGAGCCCCCACTTAATAAATATTTAGGTCTATCTGTTGCCTCATATCCTGTGTGAGTTGGTATTAGTTTGGCTGTTTGTTTCTTCGTCCTAACTGAAACAAACACTCAGCTATGTGCCTTTGGGCTAATAACAAATTGATGGCTCTGCCTTGTATGTATATACTTTGCAAAACTCTCAAACAAGTGGTAACATGGTGCAACAGAGAAGTTTGGGTCTTTGATTTGTAGACCAGTCACTCTGTGGGAGCCTGAAACATGAGTTAACATATGTGAATCTCGATTTCTTCATTTGCAAAAGTGACACCAATATCTACATCAAAACATGGTTATGAAGAGTAGCATTGAGACTGTTACGTGTATGTGTGGGAGGGAATGTGTACATGTGTGTGTTTGGGGTGGGGAGGGTGCGTATGTGTTACACACTCATGAGTTTTCCAGGATCAAGGTTAGGTATTTAAAAAATAATTTTTTTAAATATCTAAAATGATTTTGAGACTATCCTTTTTTCTACTCTTCTTAAAAAATTCCTTGTAAACATCTTTTCTGACTTTAGTCTCAATATATAGCATACCCTACCGTAGAGGGAGACTGGGGGAGCGGGTGGAAATCTGGGGACACTGATGTTGGGGAGGATACACTTGTGGAGGGGTGGGTGCTGGAGCACTCTGAGAGAAACCCAATCATGAACAGAGTTATAACTGTGTATCTCACAGTGGTATAATAAAATTCAATATATATATATTTTTTTTTTAAGGTGAGGTCTGTATAAAGAAAGAGAAACCTATTACAGAAAGCAAATCTCAATATTACAGGAGACATAACAAAGACCATTTACATTAAACACTAAACATGAGTAATGCTAAAATAAAAAGAAAATAAAAATGGTAAAAAATAGATTAATTAAAAAAAATATATGGCATACTTTTCAAAGGGACCTAATAGAAGATTTCCAGATGGTTAATTTTGCATTTTGAATTAAATCTCAAGCAATAAGTTTAACATAACATGTTTTTGAAAAGTCGTTTAGAGAGAATGTAACAATATTCTGATGTTTCCCTTTCACTGAAAAATTTCATTAGAAAGAAGATTGTAAGGATGTGAAATTTCATATAACGTAATGTTAAGATGTCCCAGTCAATGATTGATTGGGTTCTAATGTCATCAGTCTTAAAGAGAGAGCATGATTAGACTGGAGGAGCTTATGGCCTTTTTTTCTGACCTGGGGATAAATGTATTTTAATCAGATGACGATTATAGTAGGAGCTTTGGTTTTCTGCTTTTCCATCACTTGATGGAAAAGTGATCACTAGATCACTTGACATCCTGTTATTTGTCAAATTGCTCAAGCGGACACCAGTCATGTTTCCATTTGTCACTATCATGTGCCAGTGTAGCCCAATGGCATCTGCTTGTTCCAGCAATGCGAAGAGCCTCAAACCGTTAATTCAGGGTCTTGACAAAGAAGTCTGACCATCTTGTAGGTGGGCAGCTTCGGGATCTTTTGACATCCCGTGGGGTGGGATCCAGTCGGTAAAGGCTCTAGTCCAGTGGTCATCTCCAAATCGCATTACCATCACTAGTATCACTCCTATCACTTGTCTTCCCATTTTTCATCAATTTGCTTGAGCAGGCACCAGAAACATCTCCATACATCCTGTGCATGCTAGAGTAGCCCAAGGGCATCTGCTTGCTCCAGGAACAGGAAGAGTCTCAGACCATTCCTTTAGGTCATGGCAATGAGGTCTATAATTGTTACTGGTTTTTGACATATCAAATACCATAAGAAGGAATTTCCATAAGAAGGAATTTCTATTAATTAAAAGGAATTTTAATTAAAAGAATTTAATTTAAAGGAATTTAATTAAAAGGATTTTTTTAATTCTTGTAATTTACCTGAAACAAGTAAATCTATTTCAAAAGAAAGTGATACTTTCTGCCTGCATTGACCTGTAAAGACTTATTCAAAGTTAACTGACACGTAACTTAGCATTTCCTGTGGGTTTTTAAAGAGAAGTTTCAAGTCTTCAATGGGACAGTCAATTGATTTGCTGTCAGAGTTTGATTGCTCAATAATGTAGATGGAGTTTATTTTACCCTGGAGAGATGAACCCCCTACAAACTCTGTTAAGTTTATGGCAGTAGGATATCTGTAGTTTTCCCTCATGTAGACAGTCTTTATAGACCTCATTCCCATGACCTGATGGAATGGTTTGAAACTCTTTATGTTCCTGGAGCAAGCAGGTGCCCTTGGGCTCTACTTGCATGAGACAGGTCATATGGAGATGTTACTGGTGCCCGCTCGAGCAAATCGATGATTAACGGGAAGACAGTGATACAGTGATACAGACAGTAGTAGATTGGAAGTTTTATGGTTAAGACCCAACAACCAGGCCGGATTTGGGTTGGAGTTAATTTTCTATTTAGTGAGTAAAACAATGTTTCCATATTGTTGAATTGTCTGTAGCACTTGTCTTAAATGAGTAACCCAGTTAGAACAAAACTCCACACTCTTACAGAGGCAGGGTGTGTGGCCTTTGGTCTGCATGAAGAAATTACATGAAGATGGGCCTTCACTCATTTTCCCCTTAGGGGGTGTGTATTTGTTAGAAGGATGAGAAATAGGCAAATAGGGAGTGAACAGTTGACTACCTCCAAAGCGGTTCAAACACATGAGGAACACATTCCTTTGAAATACAAAGTCTGAGTTCCTTGGAGGAGAAACTTAGGCAGCATCCAGAGAAGGATAGAGCCCCCAGAAAATAAGAAGCTATGGTAGGACATAAAGGATATAAAGGTCATGATGATATTTTGAAAAGACTATCAGCAGTATCTAAAGGGAAGATAATTATGAGAAGTCTAGCATTAATGCAAAGCTTTCCTTCTGACAATGCCCAGATTAACTTTTATGATGAAAAGAACTCCAGGTAAAAAACATTTGGAAGAATTGTACATAACCTCCTCCAAAAGCCATTAGAGTTTTCTCTTAAGAGTCCACCTTCTTTCTTGAGCATGTATCACTTTGCCTATTTGCTTGCTTGCTCTTCAAGGTTCTCCCAACAGCACAAATCTCTCTGTCTGAGGCTTGCTTATTTGCTTGCTCTCTCAAGCCTGTGTTCCCTCTTGAATAAGTATCTGACTTGCTTGTTCTTTCAAACCTGTGTGTAAACGACCCAGCTGCACAGGTGCTCTTGAATAAAATAATAAAAAATACTTGCTCAAGTGCGCCTCTAATTTTACTAATCTCTTTTTAGTTTTAGATATTTTAAAAATC
This sequence comes from Cryptotis parvus, assembly GCA_021461705.1. NCBI lineage: Eukaryota > Metazoa > Chordata > Mammalia > Eulipotyphla > Soricidae > Cryptotis > Cryptotis parvus. The sequence continues at coordinate 17,769 of JAJIBD010032270.1, forward strand.
ATTAAAATGCTCACTTTAAGCAAAAAAACTCACAGGGGCCAGAGCAATAGTCCAGTGGGGAGGGCATTTGACTTGCCCTGCTGACCTGGATTCGATCACTGGCACCCCATATGGTCCCCTGAGCACCGCCAGGAGTAACTCCTGAGTGCAGAGCCAGGAGCAACCCTTGAGCATCACTAGGTAAGACCCAAGAAGCAACAACAAAAATCTTAAAAAAAAACACACACACACACAACATAACCAAATATACCTCAATCTCATCCTCTATTTTCCTGAATCCCTGTCTTTTGTTTCCCTCTACAGTCGAGTTATAAATGATCTCTTAAAATTTGAAAATAGGAGCTTTCTAGAGAGGGGTTGGAGGAATAGTAAAGTGATTCAGGCGCTGCCTTAGCGCTGACCAGAGATCAATCTTCCCCACCACAGACAGTTCTCTGAGCCCTTCAAGGACTGATCCCTAAGCTAAAAGCCAGGAGTAAGTCCTGAACACTGATGGCTCTGACCAAAACAAAACACAAAGCATATGATCTGGAGAGATAGTAGGGGTTCAGGTTGACCTTGCACATGGCAGACCTGTCAATTTCTGGCATCACACATGGTCCCTTGAGTCCTGCCAGGAGTGATCTCTGGACACTGAGGAAGGGGTAAACCCTGAACACCACTGGGTATGGTTCCAAAACAAACAAAGTATTTCAAAATAATTAGCATTGTTTGAGAAGGACCAGAATGTTCCCACTTTCCTTTTACAAAGTTTAATTTCTCTGTCTGTAATATCTTTTCTTTGAGATGTTAGTAATTTCCATTTTATCACTTTATCTCAGTAAGAGCATCTGCTTCTATACAAGATATTTATTGTACCTCCACAGAGTTTAACTTTTCTGAGCTCCAGACACCATATTCCCATATCCAGCTTTCAGATGTGTTAGGTCGCAAAACTCCTTTAAACTAAATATACTGGAAAGAAAAATCTTGAATGTGTCACTGCAAGCTATATCTGCTTCCAGCACTCCTTAGTTGGTGACTATACCATGATTCATTTAATTAAGTGGGAGAGGGGATAGAGAAACAGTAAATGGGTTCAAGTACTTGCCTTACACATAGTCAGCCCTAATTCCATCCCCAGCAGGATATATGGTCCTACGAGCATCACCAAGAGTTATCCCTGAGGAAAGGTCCATATGTGTATCAACACAAAACAACAACAAAAACAAGTGAGAAGCCTAAGAGCCATGAGGCACTTCCCTCTCTCTCACCCTCACATCTTTCCTTCTTTCAACTTCTACCAATTTTACCTTTTAACTTTTTCTTCAATCAGCTTCATTCCCTTTAAATTTACACTACTACCAGCTGTACCAATTACCACTGTTTCTTGTCTTTCTGAACCATGATTATAACTTTGGTATTAATGAACTGACATATCATATTTGACTATTTGCATTTTTCACAGAGCATTGTAAAACATCTTCTGAAAATACAAATTTAGTGTGTCACCAATTTTAGTGTGGATTGGTCCAGTACTTATAGAAAACACCACGAGGACTACTCAATGTTAAAAGTAGTTCTATAGGTCCAGGGAAATAGTACAAAAGTTATGGTGCCTTCCAAAGATTGGGCTGTGGCCAAAACACTGGTTCAAATCCTGGCTCCAAGTATGGTTCCTGATCAGGTATGCTCCCAAGATGAAAGTCTGGTGTGATGCTGGGTGTGGCCCCTAAACCAATTTTTAAAATAGATCTATTGGCTAGAGAGGAGATAGTACAGCAGGTAGGGTGCTTGATTTGCATGCAGCTGATGCACGCTTGATCCTGAGCACCACAAATGGTTCCCAAGCTCACTAGGAGTGATCCCTGAACCAAAACCAGGAGTAAGCCCTGAGCATAGCTGACAGTGGTCCAACCCCAACTCCCTAAAAGCCCCAAACAAGCAAAAAAGAAACCTATTATGCCATGCAATAACTCTTAGTCATCTGAACATAGAATATAATGAACTAATAAGAAAAGATCCATCAACACCTATGTCCACTGCATTGCTTTTAACAATTGCCAAGATCTGGAAATGACCAAAGTGCCCAAGTACAGATGAGTCAATAAAGAAGACGTGACATGTATACATGAAATCTTGTCTTCTGTGATAACACGTATGGAAATGGAGGTGGTCATGTTAAATGAAATAAATAAGGATAGAGATAAATATGGATGATAGGTGTGATATTGGATAGTGTTGTAAACCACAGATTCTCAATAAAAAATTAAAATTAAAAAATACAGATGTCTTAGTCATGTGAGCAAGGGAACAGATGTAGCCAAATGAAAACAAACTCTTGTATTCTGAAGAACTGAGGTCACCAAGAGGAAGGGGAGGGGTTAGGAAGGGTGGATGGAGCCCAACAGAATGTGGTAGCAGACCATTGGCTCTTTAGTAGCAGGTGCAAAGTGATAACATGTTTTGAATAAGTACAAAATTCCATCTGTAAAACATACACAGTATTGTAAACAATTGATAATTTGATAATAAATAAAAACATGCACACACAACTAGAATTTTGACATGTCCTCCCATTGTTTGTAGCATATTTGCTTCTTAACATAGTCTAAGAGGCCCTATGTGCCATGGATGCTGCCATACTTCTTTTTGCTTGTTTTGAGGCTCGCTCCTGGTGTTGGTCAGGGAATATTCCTGACTCTGTGCTCAAGGATCACTCCTGGTAGTGCTTAAAGGACCAAATGCTATACAGGTATTGAGCTGGCTCAGCTGTGTTCAAAGCAAGCACATTATCCACATATCTCCTGGGTTCATACCTCATCACCACTCCTTTCAGGTTCTTCTTCTCCACCTATTTTAATTACATTGTTCATCTTTCTGTTTTCTGCTTTTTTATTAAAATGATATACCGTATTATTAGATTTCTAACAATTTTTCACTGAAGAGTAACCAGCAAGATTTTGTATCCCCACACTTCTAGGTATTAGAATATTAACTAATATAAACATTAACTATTATTAACTAATATAAACACTGACTAATATTAACTAGAATATTAACACTTTCCTAAAATCAGTGTTTCCAAAAAGTGGGTGATGCCACTTCCCAGGAGAATGTTAAAATGATGGGGTAGTAGAAGTCTCAGGTGTAATTGGGAAGTCGGAGGATGCTTTCTGTTTGTTCATTTTAAAGGTAGATGGAAGACACTGAATATGTTTTAAAGGAGATATATTACATAAGTTTGGGAATTATGTGACTAGTCAAATGAAATAATGTTCAAATGTAGCCTATTTCAATTTAGTCACTCAACGTATTAGTCTGGGCACTTGGAGGGGGCCAAATTGGAACACCATGAAGACGGTATTCTTTTTATAGCTAAAGCATAATTAAACAGAGAAACAAATTAGCAGCATGTTGTTCACTTGTATCACTTCCCGTTGTTCATTGATTTGCTCCAGTGGGCACCAGTAACATCTCCGCACGTCCTGTTACATGCTAGTGTAGCCCAAGGGCATCTGCTTGCTCCAGGAACCTGAAGAGCCTCAAACCATTCCTTCAGGTTATGGGAATGAGGTCTATAATTGTTACTAGTTTTTGGCATCTCAAATATGACACGAGTAGCTTGCCAGGCTCTGCCGTGCAAGTGGGATACTCTTGTAGTAGCCTCTCATCTCTTGCATTTACTGATGAACTGCGTGGCACAAAGCAGCCACGCAAGACAGGGAAAGATCAGCTTTTCTGCTGTGTGGAGCTCTGATGAGCTGTGGATCCCGATGTGGAAAAATAGCAGCCCTCGAGGTGTGGGGGTTCCTCTGGCTTTTTGTGAAGTTCTGCTGGGATGGCGGGCCATGGCTAGAACCCACCTTCCCTCCTGGGCACCTCATGATCATATGGGCACTGGGAGAGCTGGTAGTAGCTCTGCGTTGTGGATCTGAGTCTCTGGATCAGGCATAGCTGGACTTGAAATAGCTGTAGGGTGGGACTCTGACGAGTAGGACTTGTATGAACAGAGACTCAGATCCATGGGGCAGAGCATGTCTTTATAATTGTTAATTCCTACCCTTTTTAAGAAAGAGGACTCCTTTACTTTCACTAGGTAAACCTAATAGAACTATTTTTGCTGGTCTGGGCTCAATTTATCACTGTACTGTCCAAATCCCTGTAATCTCTTTATGAATTTCCTACTGTGGATCTAAGAACTTTATTCTGAGATACTCCACACTGTTTTAGAAGAGTCAAACCCTTTTTTTGGGGTAATGTTTTTAGTTCACACATTATATCCTTATAGAATTGATAAGGGGCTTTGCTTACTTTCTAAAATGATAAGTTAAAAAATTGCTGATCCAAAAACCAAAATAATAATGATGATGATGATGATGATGATGATGATGATGATGATGATAATGATGATGATGATGATGATGATGATAATGATGATGATGATGATAATACAGCCCTGCTTGCATGGCCGTGCTGTTCATCAATAAATGCTGGAGATCAGAGGTGATTACAAGAGTATGCCACCCGCACGGTAGAGCCTGGCAAGCTACCCATGTCATATTTGATATGCCAAATGCCAGTAACAATTATATACCTCATTCCTATGACCTGATGGAATGGTTTGAGGCTCTTAATGTTCCTGGAGCAAGCAGATGCCCTTGGGCTCTACTAGCATGAGACAGGACATATGGAGATGTTACTGGTGCCCACTCGAGTAAATTGATGATGAACGGGAAGACAGTGACAGACAGTGATTAGATCTTGATCTGAATATTGCCACCTTTTGCTAATTTTTTTTCATGCAGATCAGCTCCCATATTATTTTTCTTTTAGCACTGAAGTGTAATGTTTCTATCTTCATTTCTTAAAAAAATTACTCTTTCATTTTTATTTTTGTATGGTAGGAGGAAGAATATTAAGACTCATTTACTTAGGAAGGATAAGTTACTGAATGAGGTCCAAGATTACAGCACTCTTCACTAATGGGAAGATAACTGGACAACATTAAATTTCCTGTGGAACATCATTATATATCCTCCTTGTCACCCTAGTTCCCAATTTTATCCTGTAACGAGTTCATGCTGACAGTCTTCTGGGTTATAATTCTATCTCACTGCCAAGTATATATTATTTCCATTATAGTACATTCCCTTATGTTCTCTAGATGGAACTGTTTTAAGTGATGCCAAGTACGAAATTATTCATTATATTCTCTTTAAATCTGCTATTATTTTTAGAATTTCCTCCGGCTAGAAATTTGATAATTTCTTTTTATCTATTTTTGCATCTGCATTTTCTATATTTCTAAATCTCAGAGAGCTTTCAAGACCTAGTAGCTCTATTCCCCAGTAATCCTTGAAATTAGATTACTATTAAAGTTTACTTAGTTTTGCATATTATTCAACTCTAATGTATTATGCAACTCAAGAGTAATATGCAAAGTAAAAGGACACTGTTCTTTTAAGAACAGTGTCTCTTAGTAACAATCATATGGTTGTTTTTATTTTTGGATGGTTTATTGTGGTGTTTCAATCACGATCACAATCACGATCTTCCCGTTGATCATCTATTTGCTAGAGCGGGCACCAGTAATATATCCATATGTCCTGTCTCATGCCAGTAGAGCCAGGGGCATCGGCTTGATACAGGAACATTAAGAGCCTCAAACCATTATATTAGGTCATGGGAATGACCTAATATAATTGTTACTGGAATTTGGCATATCAAATACAATACGAGAAGCTTGCCAAGCTTGCCGAGCGGGAGGCAAACTCTTTTAAACACCTCCAAATAAAGCATTTATTGATGAACCGGCGTCGGCTATGCCACAGCCGGGCTGTGATGGGCTGGTGTTTCAATAATATTTTTTTAAATTAAATTTCTAATAGACTCATGGATTTAAAATGATTTTCTTGAGGATGGAAACTGGACCTTTTCTTCTCAAAGATAAATGTATGCCAAAATGATGGTGGAAATGTCAACTGGTACATAATTTTTTGGAAAACAATATGAACATTCCTCCAAAAACTAGAAATTGAGACCCATTTGACCCAGTCATAACCACTCCTGAGAATATACCCTGGGTGGCCAAAAACACACAGTAGAAACACCATCTGTACTTCTATGTTCATAGCAGCACTATTCACAATAGCCAGAATCTGGAAACAACCAGAGTGCCTGAGAACTGATGACTGGATAAGTAAACTTTGGTACATTCACACAACGGAATACTATGTAGCTGTTAGGAAAAACAAAGTTATAAAATTTGCCTATAAATGGATGGACATGGAGAAGATCATGCTGAGTGAAATTAGCCAGAGGGAAAAAATACAGATATAGAATGACAGCATTTATTTGTGGGATATAAAAAATTAGCATAATACCAATATCCAAGGTCAGGCAAAACACGTATCAGGAGGTCTTGTCAGAGGGTGGAATCTACCGCTTAAGTATGTGGGAATCAGAAGTTAGGTAAGAAAGAGAAGGAAAAGTGTACTAATAATTGTTGGAAATGATAACAACAGCCTAGAACTGAGCATTGAATGTAGGCAAAGGGATATACATGATAATCTCTAACTGTATGTATTGCAAGTCACAATGTGTAAGAGAAGGAAGAGAGAGAGAGAGAGCGAGAGAGAGAGAGAGAGGAGGCAAAGTACATGCCATAGACACAGGCTGGGGGAGGGGGAGGGAATCAGGGGACTTTTGTGGTGGGAAATGGCACTGGTGGAGGGATGGGTGCTGGAACACTGTATGACTGAAACCCAAACATGAACACTTTGTAATTGTATATTTCATGGTGGTATAATAAAAAATTAAAAAATATATATGTTCAAAAATATGACTATAAATGGTACTTCAATCTACTGTTGTGTTTAAGTTTAAAATAGCCTTTGATTCATAGTCCTTAAAACATGCAAAGAAATGGAAGTTTGAAGGAGAAATAGCAGTTTGTGGTAATCATATAGTATATGAAATGTACAAAGTGGCCAAGAATATAGATTTCAGAGCCATACACATCAAAGTACAAATTTTGACTTTGCTATCTGAAAGTGCGGCCCTGGATAAGTCATGCCCTGGATAAGTTGCCCGATAACATCTCTATGTATAAAGCATCCTTATAAAAATGTAATAAAATCATACATGGAAAGAAATCTAATCACAAACCCTAGTTTAACAAATGACATTATATTTAAATATATATTTTAAATGCTGATTAGTAGTAGTATTAGCAACACCAATACCTTTATCAATATTAATGTTGATAGTGGAAGTGATTACTTTGATATTAGCATCTAATCCTGACAACTCTTATTGGTCATGTGACTGTGTCAGGTTAGTTCCTTTGAGAAACAGATGACAAGATAGGATGTACAGGAGACATACTGTGGGAAAATGATAACGAAAGATAAAGGTGCCAGGACCAGAGAGGACAGGAGATACAAATATGACCCCTGAGAAAGAAGAGCAGTTAGGAAGGAGTAGAGTGTAGGAAGCATTTCTAAGCAGGCCCAGGCCAAACCAATGCAGATCTCAGGGTCAGTTGTTGGAGGAACCTCACAATGGCAGAGTCTCACTGACTTCCCTGCCACTGCTATGTGTAGTCAGTGCCTGGGAATAACCCCAGGAAAAGTCAGGTCTTGGTGAAATGCAATGATATCAGGAGCTGGGGTAGCACATTACTGACTACCCCTGGTGCAGAAGCTTTTCTTGATCAGAGATATGAGCGGTGTACCCCATGCCACCACTTAGTCTTAGGCACATTGTTGTACCTGTTAGGAGTCTCATTATCCATGACCTGAGAACATAAAAAATACCTCATAAAGTTAGTGCAAGAGTCTAATTAGTCGATTTACATGAAGAAGCTGAAACATATCCGATTTAGAAAATGTTCCTTTCTCTCCTTTCCCACTAGTTAAACCTTCTGACTCTATTTACCCATCTTTATTGCTTATTTATTTATTTTTTAATTTTATTAGACCACCGTGAGATATACAATTACAAAGATGTTCATGTTTGGGTTTTGGTCTTACAGTGTTCCAGCACCCATTCCTCCACCAGAGCCATTTCCCACCACCAATGTCCCCGATTCTCTCCCCCCTCCTCTAGCCTGCCTCTATGGCAGGTTCTCTATCTCTTTTTTCCCTTTCCCTCTCTCTCTCTCTCTCTCTCTCTCTCTTCTCTTACACACTGTGAATTGCAATACATACATTTAGAAGTTTTCATGTGTATCTTATTGCCTGTATTTAATGCTTACCCATCTTTAAAGAGAGACTCCCATTTCTTTTTGCTGAGTATGCCTAGAATTAAAACTCTGTCTAATAACTCAGGGTCTTAAAAATCTTTCTTTTTGTCTCAGCCATCCCATGTTTGGCAAAAAAGGACTAGAATTGAATTAACCAGATAATAATCCTAACCATCTTTTTCCTTTATCGGATAGAAACAGTCTGCAAGGGAAAAAAAGAACAAGGGGAAAAAATGGAAAAGAAATTCTGTTTGGCATGAGGTTTGTTTTTCCTTGAGGGAACAAAGTTTGCTTCTCTTTGAGATTAAATACTTCATGGGAACGCTATGTCTTGAATGCTTCATCTTATTCAAGTCATTGGGGGACGTTCAAGAAGCAGACTAGATCAGAGAAGATGAGCCCAGTAGAGAAGATTCCTATCTTGAACCTACTGGAGTTCTTAAAAAAAGAAAGGAAGAAACCTTCTGAATTGCAGCCCACCAATAGACAACACAAAGAGGCAGAAGTTGAAATAATTACATACTACACAGAGAAATGGAAAAACATAAAACATTAATAATGGGATTGGAATTCAACAGAAGAATTTTTTATAAGCTAAGACAAGCAGAGATAAAATATACATAGTTTTTATATACTCCTTTCTATACACAATCTTAAAAATTGAGCTTTGAAGGAAAACATTCTGTTTTTGCTTCTGCTTCTGCTTAATTATATAACTATCACAAAGATGTGCTCTCTCAAAACTCCTTTCATGGAGAGGACTTAATTCTCCCTGCTCCAAATACTACCAGTTTGAACTAGTTCATTTTCAAAGGTTTCACAATGTAGTGTGGTTATCTCTGGATGCTTTGGAATATAAACAAAATTTAATATTTCTCTTTAGGAAGTTTCTCAATAAAGCATCTTTGTTCCATGTCTGGATTAGCAAGGCCAATCTTGTCTGTACCTGTTCACCCTGGATATTTATATGAAGCAAGTGGCGTGGTGATCTGTTCTATGAGGTGAGAGAGTGTTCATTGTTATGCTGAAGTTCTGGGGTTGGAGGAGATAAGATTTCCTACAAAAGACCTTTAAAATTTCCTCATGCATGCACTAAAAAGCCAGGATGTTTGTTCTAATCTTCTTTTAAAAAATTTGACATACTCAAGATGCTGAAAAAACAATGAAATTGAATGAATCTAAGAATCACTGATGAAATATTTCTTCAAATACTGGCACTTTGGTGAAGGGTTGCAGTGGTAACATTGTACTTTTAAAACATAAAGTTTGGGGGCCGGAGCGATAGCCCAGCGGGTAGGGCATTTGCCCTGCATGCGGCGGCCTGTACCGCCTCGGGTTCGATCCCGGCATCCCATATGGTCCCCCCGAGCACCGCCAGGAGTAATTCCTGAGTGCAGAGCAGGAGTAACCCCTGAGCATTGCCGGGTGTGACCCAAAAAAGCAAAAAAAAAAAAAAAAAAAAAACAAAGTTTGGGGGCCGGAGCGATAGCACAGCAGGTAGGGCATTTGCCTTGCACGTGGCCAACCTGGGTTCCATTCTCCAGAATCCTATATGGTCCCCTAAGCACTGCCAGGAATAATTCCTGAGGGAAGGGCCAGGAGTAACCCCTGAGTATTGCCAGGTGTGACCCCTCCCAAAAAACATAAACGTTTGTACTAGTGTAAACCAATGTTACCTCAATATATTTTTAAGCAAAGGGACTGGAGATATAATGCAGGGGTTCAGACACATAGCTCCTTGCATGCAGCCAACCCTAGTTTGACCCCAACTTGGTCACTGAACATTACTGAGTGTGTCCCTGAAAGAACCTGAGCACCAGAGTGTCAGATTTGCTAATCCCTGGCACTGTAGGGTCCCAGCTTAGGCCCTTATAAAGACTTTTAGTTCAGTTGACTAAAAATCACTGCATAGCAGCCCTATATGTATAAAATAGTATAAATTACTATAAATACTGCAAATTGTTATACCTCAATAAAATTGATTTATAAACAACTTAACATTTATAAAAAACTCACATTGAAAATTTATTTATAAAAACTTACATTGAAAAATTAAAGCTATTAATTTTTAATAATGATCTCTATTCAATATCCTTTTATCAAAATTCTCAGATAATACTCCTAGTGGTGCTTAGTGGTCCAAATGTAGTACCCAAGATGGAATCTGATTCTACCACTCTGCAAGGCAAGCACTGTAACTCTTCCAAGTGAATCTTTGGTAACATAGAAATTACAATTTTATTTTGATGTTGAGACTAACCAATAGTTTACTAGGAATTTACAAGCAAATTTCTATGTCAGTTGATAGATTTCTTTAGGCCTTATATTTATTTATTTTCATAGCCTTTAAGAAATTCTTATTGTGTGGGTCAATACCAGCCATAAGAATATCTATTCCCAATACTTTGGGCCTAATGTCTAATTCATTGTCTATGGAGTCACATGAAAGTCCAAGAGTCCCAGAATCAGTTTATGGTGCTTACTGGTAAGGTTAGGAGAGGGTTTGGTATTTTTTTCCTTTCAGTTCTTGTGGACTTTCTTTTCTTGTCAGACCAGAACTACATTTTTAATCATGTTTATTGCATTTTAGTTATGGCACTGTATAATGTGACCTATTAATGAAAATGAAAGTGTACTGTTTTCATCATCTGTTAACAATTTCATTTGTATTTGTTTCATATTCCATTAATTACCCAGAGTTGCTTCCAAAAGTTGGCAAAACTGACATATTACTTTGCTTTTTATATTTTTCTCTCTTGGTTTCTTCCCTTTTGATCTCATACACAACCAAGTCTCAAGTCACATTTTTCAGAAAGCTTCCTGCCAAAGGGAAGTGAAATTCTCTCCAAGGTCTCTTGACTGTCCCTTACTTTGTCAATAAGACTGTCTCAGACTAAGCTACCCGCCAAAGGAAAGAGCAATTAACTCCAAGGTGTCTTGTCTGTGTCCTATTCTTAGTCAACCGACTTCCACATATACTGTGCTAATTGTCATGCTTTACCTTTCTCTAGCTACACCTGACTCCTAGCAATAAAACAAAAATTTTGAGTCATTCCAAAGTTTGTGTTAATCTGTTCATATTCCTAAAATACGCTTTGCTTTTCAAAGTCTGAGTGCTTTTTTAAGGCACAGTAGAGTTTCAAATGGAAGCTTTAATATAAATATAGTATAGGATAAAATTAATATATATCTAGTGAAAAATTATACTAGATATTGGTAAATCTATTTTAATTTTAAGACCTAATAAAATAATAACTGACTTAGTGATCAAGTCTATTATGTTTCTTTACTTGCTGCTATGTTAAAGCACTTGCAGGTAATTTATTTATATGGTCTCTAATTCTCAAAATAATTATGAGGAACAAATGTGGGTAAGGTAGTTAGGCTGCTCAAGAGCACATAGGGAGTAAGGAGAGCTGAGATCTGGGTATGCCTATCTTGTTTCGAAAGACAGCAAAAAGATACACAACAACATTAAGATAGAAAATCTACCTGCCTTATGAAAGACAGGCAAAATATTGTTCATTTCACATGCACTGAAATAGACGGAATTGGAGTAATGGCACTTCTGAGTTCTTTCAAGGGCAGCATTCCCTACTGGCTTAGTTTCTTTCTACTGAGTTTCTATTGTGAGTTCCCTGTTTACCTTAATTTCTATAGTGAGTTTAACTACTTAATTTCACTAGTCTTTTTATGGATTGTTTTTCTATTGGGAAATGATGACTTGAAGATGGAATTTTGTTTGCTTTTGTGTTCTGGTTTTCTATTTGACTTTTGTAAGATATGAATAAACATTCTTACCCAAACTTTTACATACCATAGCCTTGCCTTGGAGATTTAAAAATCAAGTGAGTAGGCAAAGTTTCCAAGAAATATTTGTTCAGCCTTAATTGAAATAATATTTTCTAATCATAGTTACTAAGAAATCTCTCTTACTCAGAATACTTATTGATATACTTAGTGCATCTAGTATTCCAGAAAATGAATACTGAAAAGTAGTGCTCTTCCTTGACCTTTTTTTTTCTTTTTCGGGTCATACCTGGCAATGCTCAGGGGTTACTCCTGACTCTTTGCTCAGGAATTACTCCCTGGCGGTGCTCGGGGACCATATAGGATGCCGAGGAACGAACCCGGGTCAGCTGCATGCAAGGCAAACACTCTACCTGCTGGACTATCACTCCGTCCCCCTTCCTTGACCTTTTTGATTGTTCCTTTCCTTCTTGGTTTTGGAGTTATAAGGGAATAGTGATAGTGAACAGTGGATGGTGGAACCATTCATTTTATAATGCATAAGGAATTTAACTCACAGAAAGTATTTTTATGAAGCAGCAGATAAACACAAATTGTTTGAAAAATAACAACAGCAACAACACATTATTGTGCTCTTGGAAGGAGAGCTATGTACTTGGTATTTGTTTTTGAGGTAACCACACCTGTTGCAGAGATGTGGGCAAGGTAGCCCTGAATCTAAATAAGCTCTTGGCTCGGGTCTGTCCTTTAGAAAGTGATTCTTTTCCTTCAGAGACTTGGACTTCTTTGTCCACTCTGTTGAAGCACAAAAATCCAAATTGTATTTAGACATAAATCTAATGCAAAGGATCAGGGTCAACCTCCCCCATCCCCACCCCAATGCTAGTGGCAGCCAAGGACTGAGGTCTGTATAAATGACAGGACAGTGTAGAGGAAAATCCTTTGTAGGCAGTTTTTTTTTCTTCATCCTGTTTAAAAGTTCTGGTTTTAAAGTGTGGAATATTTCAGTAGCAGAAGTGGTTGCAATCAAACCCCACCTGTTTTATATATCTCCCGGTTCCTTAGGGGAAAGAGAAAATGAAGATGACCTGAGAGCAGAGGACCAAAGATGCCAAGTTCTGAGCTGCACTGTTTCCAAGAGCTGTACTGTGTGTACTGTGCTGAGGTGCTTGACTTTTTATAGCTATTTTGGTGTCTCTTGCCACAAAAAATGACTCTTGAAAAGTCTCTTTTTTCCAAAGCCATAAATACCTCTACTATGATCCTCAGGAAAGCACTCGTAAAACACACTCATGTGAGGAATTCAAGGTTATTTGCCTCCTGGGTCTCCACTATACTCCATACATAGGCACAGACCTATATTTATTAGCAAAACTTTTTTTTGAAGTAGTGCACCCCCAAGATTCTCAGTGTTTAGTATAATTATAAAACATTTGCTGAAACAGTGTTACAAAGATGTTTTTATTCCTCAAAGCTGATTTTTTTTTCTTATTTGCTTTCCTTGGTAAGTAAGCAGACTCTTAAATCAAAAAATTAAATTTAATTGAAAAATGTTGTTGGTTACATTTTACTAAAGAGAAAATGGTCATTACTGAGGCTCTAGTATGAGTCAACATTATATATTTTGTACTTTATTAGACTGAATTCTCATAGTACTCCTAAAATTATTAGTTCTATTTTACATATGAGGAAAATAGAATTCAGAGATTCAATTCATTGTGCTACAAAATAGTGAAATCAACTATTTGAAATCTAGGTCTATAAAATCTCCCATGGTCCGATAGGATACTGTAGAGGGTTGGAGATATTTTAGGGCAAGTTACCACTGATTAACCTTCACATAAACATATGAAGGATATGAGCTCCGGTCCTTGTATGAATTTATTAATGAATGAATATGGAGGCATGAGAACGTGGAGCTATAATGCTATATGGCTACTACTTGGGTAGGAGGGTACAAAAAAGCTGAAGAATAAGGTGTAGACAGTACTTATGGGGTGTGCAAAGGAGTTCTGATTTTATTTTAAGGCCAAAAAGAAGGTCTTGTTGGATTGGGAACAATTGAAAACAGGAAGTAGTGAAAAAATTTGTAATACTATCTATCTATATAGATATACATAGTGTGATATATATGGTGTCTGATATTTACATATAGTGATATATAGTGTGATATATATATTTATTCAATAAGCATGATGGATGGATGGATGGAAGGAAGGAAGGAAGGAGGAAGGAAGAAAGGAAAGAGGAACGAAAAGAAGGAAGGATAAGGAAGGATGGATGGATGGATGGATGGATGGATGGATGGATGGATGGATGGATGGATGGATGGATGGATGATTAGATAGATGGATAGATGGGTAGATGGATAGATAGATAGATAGATAGATAGATAGATAGATAGATAGATAGATAGATAGATAATAGATAGATAGATAGATAGATAGATAGATAGATAGATAGATAGATAGATAGATAGATAGATAGATAGATAGATAGATAGATAGATAGATAGATAGATAGATAGATAGATAGATAGATAGATAGATAGATAGATAGATAGATAGATAGATAGTGCTAGTTGAATGAAAATAATTTGGGTGATATTTTCAAATATTCTGGGGCAGTTGCTGACGGGGACACAGGACTCAAGAATCACATTGGTTGCCTTTATGACTTTACTGCATAGCTTTTTATGAGATAGAGAGAATGAGCATGTATAGAGATTTAAGGAGAAGGAAATGAGGGGGTTTTTTGGGGGGAACATTGTTTAGTCACTCAATATCCAATCAATTGATTAGGAAAGCATAAGCTACCCAAAATTTCACCCAAGGGGAATTTGTTGCTAAGAATTCCTCTCAGATTTGTTGCTGGGAAATGTTCACATTACAACTTTCATAGGAAATTTTGCTTTCATGCCTCCTTCCTTTATTCACAACATTGTTTCTGAATATTTTAAAGGCTGATTGAAGAAATAGTAGCCAAGAATTTCTCCAATCTGAGAAGAGAGACGTGTGTACTTATCCAGGAATCACAGAGAGTTCTAAATACATTAAACCCAAGAAAAATAACAGCAAGACACATTGTAATCTAAATGACAAGAATCAGATAGACTTTGATAAGCAATGATAATCAAATTTTCACATCTAGAGATTCCCCAATCCCCAAGTCCATGACACTCACACCATATTTTTCAAATGAAACTTTGCAAGCAAGAATAGAATGCGATGACATATTTGAATGAAAAGAACCGCCAACCAAGAATCCTTTATTCTGCCAGGTTTTCACTAAATTTAGAGGAAGTGATAACATCTATAGAGCAAAACAACAACTGAGAGTATTCACTGCCTCTACACCAGCTCTATAAGGATTACTAAGTGGAATTACTTTTAATATCGTATATTAAGGCAAGGAAACCCCAATGATAATTAGAAAGATACACAAAGTGGTAAAATGGTGGGGAAAGTGGAAGGGGTAGGAAAGGGGGACCCACAGACAAGAGTTTGCAATGTGAAAAGGTAAACAAGCTTAGAATGCCATCTTAAAATGTCAGGTGTAAACTGCACCATGATCTTAAAGCAAAACCACTTCAAAGAAAGTAACAAGATGAGGCAAATAGAAGCAGATCATTACATAAAGACATCAAAATACAAGCAGATAAAATAAGGAAAAATCAAAGGAAAAATGTCATATAGCACAGATATCCAAGATCATCATAAAATAGATCTGTGAATTCCTTTATATCAACAATCTTTTAACTATCAATGGATTGAACTGTCCTAACAAAAAGCAGAGTCCTGGATATTTCAACAAAACCAACCTTCTCTGCTATGAGACACACTTGAGTTCTCATAAGAAAAAGGCTCTGGGTGATTGATAGGTTGGAAAACAATCATAAAGGAAAATGATTAGCTGCAAAACAGAAACGCAAAGGATGCCGTATTTGTATCAGAGCAAACAGTATTCAAACTAAAACAAATATTATGACAAGAGTGGATATTAGCTACTGGTTAAGGGAACAGTAAGTTAAGAGAAACGTATTTCTTATTAACATTCATGCATCAAATGATGAAGCAACAAAGCTCATAAAGCAATTTCTAATAGACTTAAGGAGTAATATCAAAGGAAACAAAGTTAGCATCTGGGAAACTTTAGCATCCCTCATAGAGGATGTCAGACACCAATAAAGAACAATTAAGACAGACATCAAGGAAACAAGAGCTATAAATTAAAAATGAGAAAAAAATGGAATTAATAGACGTGTGAAGACCTTTCCCCTCACAAAAAATCTGTTATATATTTTTTGCCTCAGTGTCTGGCAATGAAGACAACATGTAGGGCACAAGTCAAACCATAAAGTAATGGAAACAAACAAATTAAGTAATGTTCATTTCACATGCCAAGTTTTTCAGATCTGTCATTTGTTTGTAGGTTCCTCATTTCTGCTCTCCTCTTGTGTTGTACGTGTAGTGTTTTCCACTGTTTCTTTGTGCTCCTTATACATACTCAATGACTGTTCTCTAAATTCCTTGTCAGAGAGGTTGTATAGATCAGTACTGTTAGAGTCTTTCGAGCTAACATCTTCATTCACAAAGCCTGTGGCGTTCCTTCGTTGCTTTCCCATTATATCCTTTGAAGTTGGGATGTTTCTTGTGTGCTGATGTGTGGCTAGGGTGTGTACAGTTAGGATTCCTGCTATGTTTACAGTGGGTTATGGAGAGATGAAGAGATGCTTAGTCATGGTGCATGTTGGAACCAAACTGGAGTTACTAGTCAGCCTTCCCACTCCTTCCCCACTTCACTGGTGGGGAAAAGTGGGTTCCTGACCTGGGAGGGGGTTACAAAATGGCCATCCTGAAAAAATAGCAGAGCCTCCAATGCCTAGGCTTTCTCTATTTCCTGGGACCCAGACTGGGCAGAACCAAGCCTGGGTGACTAAGCAGTCCTTTTGCTCCTTATCCACTTTGTAGATTGGGTATGGGGAGCGTAGGTTCCTCACCTGGGGGTGAGGGTGGAGCAAAATGTGATCCTGAGTTATTAAGTAGTGATCAGACTGCAATGGTATGTGTAAAAATTAATAAAAAGAAAGCTGAAAAATATTCCACTTCAAACTAGGCACTGCTAACAAGCACTACATGATAAGGAAATCAAGTAAAAATAAAAGGATTATTAAAAGTAATGGTAATGAATACCTATCAGAACTTAAGGGACACAACTAAAGAAGTAGAAAGAAGTTAAGAATACAGACTTGTATAAAGAAAAAGAAAAATCTCAAATAACAGACTGATATTTGAGAAACTAGAAAAAGATTAAAAATAAAAACAGCAAAATAAGTACAAGGAAGGAAACGATAACATCAGAGTAGAACTCAATAACTTAGGAAAAATACAATTTTCAAGAAGAGTTAATGAAATCAGAAACTGGTTTTTCAAAAGAAGAAATAAGATTGGCTTGATTTCCTTTCAAGTCCTTAGCTAGACTTGAAAGGAAATAGAGATAACGGTAATAAACTGGATCATAAATGAAAGGGGAAAAATATAATAGATATCTCAGAAAAACAAAAATAAAAACAACATAGAAAGCTACTTTGAACAACTTTGTTTAAATTTTCAAATTTAAATTTTTAAACTTTCAAATTTGAACAACTTTATGTTTAAATTTTCAAATTTAAATTTTTAAATTTTCAAGCTTCTCCATTGAAATGCAGAACTTAGAAGTAATTTATGAAATTTAAGAATCATAGTTTTCCAAGACTGAATCAGGGGAAGAGCCAATTGAAACATTAATCAAAAAGTCTCCCTAAAACCAAAAGCCCAGGTCCAGACTGCATTACTAGTGAGTTCAAACAAACCTGTAAATAGTATTGATGACCAGTACAGAACTACTTTCTAATCACTTCTAAAAAGTCAACATTACCTTGATAAAAAATCAAGTAGAAATATTGTGAAAAAGATGAAAATTATAGACCAATATCCCTCATGAACATAGTTGCAAATATCCTCAAGAAAATCTTAACTGAATTTAACAACATATCAAAAGATCATAAACTCTGATCAAGTGAATTTGTCAGGGGTGCAAGGATTATTAACTATAAGCAGGTTAGTCAATACAGAATGTTAGTGCAAGGATTATTAACTATAAGCAGATTAGTCAATATTAATGTTAATGCAACAAAATGCTAAGATACATGATTATATAGTACAAATAAAGCTTTAGATGATTTATATAGTACAAATAAAGCTTTAGAATTAACATCTATCTATGTTTAAAACTCTAAACAGAACACTGACAGAGAGACTATACTTGAAGTTAGTCAAGGACATATTTAAAAAATCACCTCTATCATCATGTATGATGGTGAGAAAGTGAAGGCTTTCTTTCTAAGATAAAGCGCAAGCAAGAATGTTCATATTTTTCTATTATTAGTCAACATAGCATTGAAAGGCTTAACAACAGCAATCTTAAAAAAAACCCACAACATTTAAATTGGAAGCATAAGCATGCTTCCCATTGGAAAACAAGTTAAATTGGAGAATAAGTTAAATTATCACTATGTACAGATGACCTGATAATAGTATTCACAAACCTAATGACTCTGTTTTAAGTTTTTTAAAAAAAATTTGGCTACACCTGGAGATATGCAGGTCTTACTCCTGGCTCTGTGTTCAGAGGTCACTCCTTCTGGTGCTTGGGTACCATATGTAGTGCCAGTGACAAACAGGGATCTGCCACATGCAAAACAAGTGTCCTCCCCATTGTATGAGTGCTTCAGCTCTAAGACTATCTTTCTCTGTCTTTAGGAACAATAAACCAATATTTAAAAAGTTGCAGGTTGAAATTTCAAAGTTGCAGTTGAGAGTGCACAAAACTCTGTTGCATTTTTCTATGCACAGAAAGAACAATAAGAGAAAGAAATATGGAAAAGGAAAACTTGAAAATCTTGAAAAACATCAAGTATCTAGAAGCCAACAATGGATTGAAATGCTTTAATTTAATCAAAACAACACCAAAAACTACAAGGTTAATTACTGAAAGGAAATAGAAGAGGACACAAGGAAATGAAAAGACTGTCCATGTTCATCAAAGAAAAAATTAATGTGACAAAAATGACTATAATGCCCAAAGCATTGTACAGATTTAAGTAATCCCTATCAACAGTCTATTGGCATTATTTAAGCACTTAGAACAAGTCAGGACGACTCCCAAATAAAATAATTCTGAGTGAAATACAGGAAGCATTGTATCCCCTGACTTTAAACTATATCATAAATTACAACAATCAAAAGAGTGAGGTAGTGGATAAAGCCACATTGGCCTTTCAGACCAATGACACAGAATTGAGAAACCTGGAAATGAAAACATATCATTAGTGACTGTTGCAGTACACTGCCCAGAGCCTCTGCATCTGGCCTGGATTGCCTCCTGCAGGTCACTTTGTAGATAGGAGGAGGGCAGTTTGAATGTGGCAGTTTATCTGACCATGTATTCTATACTGGCTGGTATAAATATTCTCTCATGTTGCCACAATCATCGTGTGACTAGCTAGATCTTACCAGTATGTTTGCCTGGCCACGTTGGATCTCTAAGTAATTAGACCAGAGAGAAATGCTGTTTGCCTCAAGCAAGCAAGCATGGCTCTCTGATAACTCAAAGCTAAAAATACAGAGCAACCATAAAATAAGAGAGGAGAGTCTAGTGAAGTCTTGGAGAAATATTTAACTGGCTATAGAATATCCTTTGGGACAGATGCATGCCTTTGTATTCTGAGATACAGCTCATCTCAGAAGCCTGTCCTCTCTACCCTGCAAAGGCATTTCCTAGGCAGATCTTGGCTTGGTGACATTAACATCTCAAAGGGCTTAGGTGAGGTTCTGGGAGAAATTACCTGAGGGCATTTGACCCTGAACTTTACTTTCCTGTGGGAAATCTGAGTTGCAGGGACATAAAACTAGGCTGCTTTCTCTCTTCACTCTCATTTAGGCACTCTCTCTCTCTCTCTCTCTCTCTTTCTCTCTCTCTCTTCTCTCTCTCTCTCTTGCTCTCTCCTTTCCCCTCTTTCTGCTGGCACTGCCTTACAGTTTCCTCTCTGCAGGGCCTTAAAACGTGGTGGCCACCATCTTGGCCTACACATGGCTGGGGCTTAGCTGGGAACACTAAGTACGGGGCTTTTTCCTATTGCTGATCTGTATGCCTGAACCTGTATTAAGTAAAGCATTTTGAAATTTCGCCAGATTCTTGCGTCTTTCTCTGTCCGCTGGCCACCTATCCCAAGAGGATCCATGACCCTGCTCCCGGATTTTGTGCGGGCCGCCTCAGCGTTTCGCTGAAAGTGACAAAGTTGCAGAGTGCATTAAGTGAAGGAATTAAAATCTCTTTAACAAATAGTGTTGGGAAATTTGGATAGTAACATGCACGAAAAAGAAAAGAAATTATTTTCCTATCTCACACACTTTCCAGAGTTAGTTTAAAATGAATTTAAAATCCTGGATATTAGACTTTAAATCTATAAAATACATTGAATCAAACATAAGCAAAAAATGTTCAGGATATAAACTTCAAGATGTCTTCGATGGTTTGACTATATTGCCAAATATAAGCAAGTTTGACTATGTCAAACTATAAGTTTTTACAGTAAAAAGAACTTAAAGCTAAAATTATAAAGGCACCCTACTTGTATCACTTGTCTTGTGATATCTTGTGATACACAAGATATCACAAGACAAGATATTGTCTTATGTATCACTTGTCTTGTGATACAAATAGGGTGCCTTTATAATTTTAGCTTTAAATTCTTTACTGTGCAAAAAAAGAGTTTAAAGGCACCCTACTGAATGGGAAAACATATTTGTGTACCACGCATCAAATAAAGGGCAATCCAAAATATATAAAGAACTCATAAAGCTCAACAACAACAAAAGTAACTCCAAACAAAAAAATGGGAGAGGTGAACAGTCCTTTCCTCTAAGATGACATATAGTCTATAGGCATATAAAAATGTTTAGTATCACATATTATCAAGGAATCACTGTATCACTGTCTTCCCATTGTTCATCGATTTGCTCAGTGGGCACCAGTAACATTTTCATATGTCTTGTCACATGCTAGTGTAGCCCAAGGGCACCTGCTTGCTCCAGGAACACGAAGAGCCTCAGACCATTCCTTCAGGTCATGGGGGAGGTCTATCATTGTTGCTGGTTTTTGGCATATCAAATATGACACGGGCAGCTTGCCAGCAAATTAAAATGACAATATGATATCTCACCACCAGATAGAATGACTTATCTGATGAAAAAAAAACTAACTATCAGAGTTGGCAAGGATACAGTAAAAGTGGAACTCTCGAGATTCACCAACTCGTTATCCTAGTTTTCAGAAATTTAAGTTGTTTTGTTCTCTGTTGGGAATAGTTTGAAAACTTCTCAAAAAATTAAAAATAAAACTCCCATGTGATCCAGTGATTCCTTTCTTGGGAATCTATCCCAAGATCACAAAACATTAATTTGGAAGTATATATGCACACCTTGTGTTCACTGCAGCAATATGCCATGATCTGAACAATAGCCACATATATAATGATAGATGGGTGAATAAGGAAATTGTGGTATACAGCTATAATGGAATACTACTTAGATATTAAAAGAAAGTTGAAGTATTGCCTTTTGCTGCAATGTGGAAGTTAGAGGTGTTGTGTTAAGCAGAATCAGTCATAAAAAGAAGGAAAAATACTAAATCATTGCAGTCATATGTGTTATATAAAACAAACAAGCAAGGGAATACAAAGTATCTAATGATTAGTGAGATTTATATCTTTATTATTATTACTATTATTATTATTTTGTTATTATTATTATCGGCAGAGCCTAACAAGCTACCCGTGTCATATTTGATATGCCAAATACCAGCAACAATTATAGACCTCATTCCCATGACCTAATGGAATGGTCTTTATGTTCTTGAGGCTCTTTATGTTCTTGGAGCTAGCAGATGCCCTTGGGCTACACTAGTATGTGACAGGACTATGGAGATGTTACTGGTGCCCTCTAGAGCAAATTGATGATCAACGAGAAGACAAGTGATACAAGTGATAATGATATCACTCCTTGGACTGACTATAGAACTAAGGAAGAAGTAGAAACAGCATCAGGTGGTGGGGCCTCTGGTACTCTGGTGATACTGGATGTATAGTAACTCTGCACATAAAAATCATAAATGTCAATGCTATTATAAACATTTCGCCTCAACTACTCAATTTTCCCCTTAAGGGGGCTGAAACTATTGTGGGCCCAAGACACTATTTGTGCCATGGGCTCACAATAGTGCCTGGGTACTTGTAAAGGTGATGAAAGGGTTGGAAAATAAAACGGAAATGGATATTACCTAGAGATCAGGAAGTTAATGTTACCCTTAGACTGGAGTTCATGAGTCACACTAGAACTCTGATGATGCTGAGAGCCAAACAGTTACTACTGCAAATAAGAAGCCTTAGCCGTTGCTGCATTGGCTAATGCTCAGAACCTGCGATGAGTTACACTATAATGCTCTGATGTTACACTATAATGCTCTGAGTTACACTATAATGCTCGGGAACCTGCAATAAGTTATACTATAATGCTCTGATGCTGTTTAAGCTCCCATCAGAGATTACAGTGTAACTCATGGCAGTTGCCACTGAGTAATGCTGGGTTGCATTGAGGAAATGCTTCAAGGAGCAGAGTAATTTTTATTTTTCCCCACTTCTTTGCTTCATATAATACCTTTCTTGGTGGAATCTGATGTGAAGTTAGCAGGGTAGGGAGTCTAGGCTTTGGTAGTCTGCTCTTGACAGCATTTAGAAAACAGAAAACAGTAAATGTAATGTCAGCCATACAAATAATCAGCCAACAAATATCTGACACATGCAGAAAGTCAGAATGTCTGTAAAGGATCTCCATGTTACCAGCAGATCAGTATTGCCTGGAGTGGCCATTGGCCCTATTGGAGTGATTGACAACGGGTACAAGAGCAGCCTTAGGCTCAATGGGGGAGTTCTTTTTGTTTCCTTTAAAAGGTGCAGATTTCTAGGAAGTGCTAATTGATTTTTTTAAAAGGGGAAAGAGGGCAAAAACGCTTGGCAATCTCTGAATCGGAAGGAGAAAAAACACTAGTGAGACACGAAGTCCGAGAGAAAAAAAGAACAAGCTGCTGCAGCAGGACCATGGGGAAGAGTTTGCAGAGAAGCTCAGCTGGTTTAAATATTGCTAAAAGATTGAATATGAGAGGAGTATAATGTCGGCATTGTACTTCCAGACTGAGGACTTCACTGGTTACCTTATCAAAGGCAATTTCAATCACGCAGAAAGCACAAAAGCCAAATGATTTCATGTTTTCTGATTCATTTTATTAAAAAACCTGTGACACATGTATTATTACCCCAAGTCTTCCTCATTGGTGGACTCTATGACTGTGCTTTGACAGATTTCTGACAAATCCTACAATCTCAAAAATTAATGAAATAGTCAACGTCTTTTTCTTTAAGACCAAAGGCACTTCAAAAAAGAAGGTTCTGACCCATTATTGTAGAAACTCTGGTCACATGCAACCTGGCCCTTATGGAATTTCAAATGAAAAAAAAAGTTCAATACAAATTCCAGGGTCTGTAGGATTTCTCACCAAGAGTCATTTTGAGTGTGTACAGATGGAAACCAGGAGTAGGCATGGTCTTCCCATTACCACCTCCCCCAACACTTATTTTATCATCCTTCTCTTAAAGGGCAAGGATGATTTTTGTGTTCTGGTCCCTTTGTTTTAAAGCAATGACAAGGAACTTTATATCGCAGCTGTCAACAAAAATTCCAAGGAAGCTGTCTGCTTGCTTTTCAGGCTTTGGAAGATGAAAGGTCAAATAATAACTGGTGAGGGTGAGAAAAACTGCAACAGAAGAAAATGAAAATCTATTGAAAAACGAGTTGTTGTGGAAAGCTAAGTAGCTGTGAAGGTCCCAGGAGAACACTCCCAGCCGATTCTAAAAAGTCACTGGAATCAGTGCTAGGAATTAGTGGCACCAGCAGCAATATCAAGAAAGAGAGGAAGAGTCTGAGGAAGAATAACATATGAGGACTTAAAATTACCTTGGGGAAATTAGGTACTTTCCTTCAGTCAATTCTTAAGTTCATCTATTGCCTGAGTTACCGCAAAGGCTTTGGTATGGCTACCACTGTTATTCTCCATTCAATAGCCATAGTGCTTTTCCAAAATCAAATTGCTTTAAACTCTCAGACTACTCATTTCTCTCAAGATAATGTAAAAGTTCTGCAACAAAAGTTATTCTCTCTGCCTCTACAGCCCCTTTACACACACACAGAGTGAACAAACACAATACACACTCTGACACACCTAATAGTTCACCTATGTTAACTTTTCCCCCTTTGTCTTGGATCCATTTCAGTTCAGCTTAGATATCATCTCTAGTGTAAAACATTCCACGATCAACAGGCAGTAACTCAATGCCTACAAGCTTCCACTTCTGCCTGTAATGTATTTGCCTGACTTCCTCATTAGACTATAAACCTCTTGGGAATAGGAACTGTTTTAGTCCCTATAATAGCTCTAATGCCTGACACAAAGCTCTGTGGTTATAGAACATGGATATTATACTGCAAAGGAGTTACCTAAAGAACAAATTAATAAATGAGGACATTGTTGGAGACTTAGCTGAACTTAGATGTGCATCATCCCAGATATTTCAAGGTACTGTAATTAGGATGGAATCATTGCTGAAAGACACACAATTAAAGATAGAAAGATTCATTCTTATGTAAGATTGAAAGTGATAGAATAAAGACATAAAAATGCGTGGCCATAGAAGTGTACTTCTTAAAGAACCCTCAGTTATGCTGTATTATGTTGCTCAACTGAAATTGAGTCATTTTGTGGTTCTAAAAAGATTATGTTCTGCTGCATTTTAGTTCCACAACATTACGAAAGGCAATTAATCGTTATCAAACTAAAATCTCATTTGCAAAGCCAAGATATAAATTCCTCCCTCAGAAATTTGGGTAAAAGCTAAATAAAGTAGTCTATGTAAAAAAGTACTTTGAACACCTCAGATACATGATAAAAGTCCATTTTTATTCTCTGAGTTCATGTTTGTAGTATAATCATCTGTAATATCTACCAGATTCTGAAAATAAGGAACATTAATTAAATATGTGTAAATTTTTTAAAAATAGATAAATAAGGTAGCCAAGTGTTATTTCTAACTTCCTTATTACCTTTTCTAATTTTCTTGTTTTATGAAACCTTGAAATTCTTTTTTTTGTCTTCTGAAAACATACATAATTGGTGTCTTCAAAGAGATATCTATGTTTGTACCATAAGACTTCATAAAATTTCAATACAAATCTGTTAAAAGACTGTCACTGTCACTGTCTTCCCGTTCATCTTCGATTTGCTGAAGCGGGCACCAATAACATCTCCATATGACCTGCCTCATGCAAGTAGAGCCCAAGGGCACCTGCTTGCTCCAGGAACATAAAGAGCCTCAAAACCGTTCCATCAGGTCATGGGAATGAGGTCTATAATGTTAAAAGACATTTAATAAAAATATTACTTTGATTGTTTCCAAAAAAAAGTGGCCAAATAAAGATTCTGATAAATGAAGGAAAATATATGTTGAGGTATAAGGACTGGTTGTACGAAAAAATGTTGAGGAGGAAGATGCAGAACCATAACTTTTTTTTTTTCCTCTTTTGGTATTTTGATTTGGGTCACAACTAGTTGTGTTCAGGCACTATTCTTGGTTCTGTGCTAAGGTCTTACTCGGATGGTGCTGAGGACTGAGCCAGAGATGACTGAATTGAAAGATAAGACACTTAGTCCCTGTATCATCATAGAATTTGAGAACTGTTATTTTATATGTAAACTTGTATAAGTCAACAAATGCTGTGATAGCTGACAATTTAGCAGTTCTGGGTGTGTCTATGAGTTTTTCCATAAGAGATTAGCAATGTAATGGGTAGACTGAGTAAAGAAGATAGCCCTCACCTACTTGTCCAGAGATTGAATACGACATAAAAGTGGAGAAAGGGAGAATTTTGCCATGAATAAGCTAGAACATGTTTCTTCTACCAACAATCATCAGCACTCCCAGGTTCTCAAATTAGGACTTCAACCATGGGCTTCTGCTCCAATTTCTCACCCTTTATATTCAGACTAAAACTAATATGATTGATACCACAGGATTTAAATTTTATTTATTTATTTTTATTTTTTTTAAATTAAACTATTTTAAGCGATAAGCTTAGAATATCAACCTTCAGTTATTTTTGTTGGTATCATTGATTTTTACTGGGCCTCCTGGGATGAACCCATAGCCACAGCAGAGCCTGGCAATCTACCCGTGATGTATTTGATATGCCAAAAACAGTAACAATAATGGGCCTCATTCCTAACTAATGGAAATGTTACTGATGCCCGCCAAGCAAATCAGTGAACAATGGGAAAACAAGTGATACAAGTGATTCTGCCCCTCAAGGTGTTGCAGGTGTGGCTGCAGTGCCCAGCTGCATCAGCAGGTGGCAGACAGGAGACAGGCTTGTCTACATCCAGGGTTCTGCCCTTTGGGCCCTGGATGGTTGATGATCTGACATAGAAAAAGACTGGGCCCCCTGGTATGAACCCAGAGCCACGGCAGAGCCTGGCAAGCTACCCGTGCTGTATTTGACATGCTAAAAACATAATAATAATGGCCCTCATTCCCAATGAATGGAGACATTACTGGAGCCTGCTTGAGCAAATAGATGAACAACAGGAAGACAAGTGACAATTTTTTTATTATACTACTGTGAGATATATAATTACAAAGATGTTCATGTTTGATTTTCAGTCATAGAGTGGCACACATCCCTCCAACATTGCCCATTTCCCACCACCAATGTCCCCAGTTCCATGCCCCCTTCCCCAGGCTGCCAAGTTTTGAATTTGAATTGGAATTATATCACTGGTTTTCCTGAAATTCCAGGTTGTAGCCGGCAAATGATGGAACTTCTCACTCTATACTGTATGAAGCCATTCGTCATAATAAATGCGTTTTACATTTTAAATAAATAAATATTGAGCTCCAGTTCGACCCAGCCATACCACTACTGGGAATATACCCTGGGAAACCAAAAGCACATAGCAGAAACACCATCTGCACTTTTATTTTCATAGGAGCACTATTTACAATAGCCAGAATCTGGAAACAACCAGAGTTCCCAAGAACTGGTGACTGGGTAAAGAAACTTTGGTACATCTATACAATGGAATACTATGCAGCTGTCAGTAAAAATGAAGTTATGAAATTTGCCTATAAATGGATGGACATGGAGAGGATCATGTTGAGTGATTAGCCAGAAGCAAAAAATATATAGAATGAATGCATTTATTTGCATGATATAAATTATACACAAACACACACACAAACACACACATAATGAAATCAATATCCAAAGCAAGCAAAACAAGGATGAGGAGGTCTTGTCAAAGGTGGAATCTACCACAAACGTGTGGGAGTCAGAGGTTAGGTAAGACAGAGAAGGGAACAGTGTGCTAATAATTGTCAAAAGTGATAATGCCAGCCTAGAACTCAGCATTGCACACAGGCAAAAAGATACATATGATAACCTCTAAATGTATGTATTGCAATTCATTCACAGTGTGTGAGAGAAAGAGAGAAAAGAGTGAAAAGAGATAAAGAGCTTGCCATAGAGGCAGGCTAGGGGAGACGGAAGGGAATTGGGGACATTGGCGGTGGGAAATGGACACTGGTGGAGGGATGGGTGCTGGAACACTGTAAGACTGAAACCATACATGAACATCTATGTAATTGTATATCTCACGGTGGCATAATAAAATATTTTTTAAAATTAAAAAAAAACCCTGTGAAGTTTTGTATGATTTTCCCTCACACTTAACACTGTTGTTCTGTCTAATAAATCACTTGAATCACTTGAATCCCGTTATTCATCGATTTGCTCGAGTGGACGCCAGTAACATTTCCATTGGACCCTATCACGTGCCAATGTAGCCCAATGGCATCTGGTTGATTCAGGAATATGAAGAGCCTCAAATCATTCCTTCAGGGTCTTGACAAGGAAGTCATAAACATTTCTGTTACTGGTTTTTGCATATTGAACACGCATCGGACAGCTTGCCAGGCCCTGCCGTGCGGGTGCTAAATTCTCATTAATAAATAATTATTAATTATCCACACACTGTGAATGAATTGCAATACATACATTTAGAGGTTATCATAT
The DNA here is from genome assembly GCA_021461705.1 of Cryptotis parvus. Lineage (NCBI taxonomy): Eukaryota > Metazoa > Chordata > Mammalia > Eulipotyphla > Soricidae > Cryptotis > Cryptotis parvus. The sequence continues at coordinate 46,020 of JAJIBD010032270.1, forward strand.
GTATCTTTTTGCCTGTGTGCAATGCTGAGTTCCAGGCTGGCATAATTATTAATTATTATCTCATTAATAATGTCTAATAAATAAGGCACTGAAAAAATGATACTTCTTGACATTTGAATTTTGGTCCTTCTAAAAGTCAGTACTACACTTCTGTTGGAATACTGTGCTCTGGGAAATCCACCATGTGCTAGACAAACTCACACAGCCATGTAGAGGTCCCCAGGAGGGGAACAAGATTACTTTCCCATATTGCACATAAGGGGACAGTCATTTTAGCAGCAAATCTGAGCCCAATCCACTTTTTGAGACTCAGATACAGAACTGCCCAGCAAAACAACTCCTTTCGCTGACACGGAGGTGGCATGATACACTGCCTACTCTTTGTGATTGGTAGGTTTTGACAGTTGGTTCTTCTGGTAATTTATTTGAAAGTCATTTGATTATAGGTAAATGTGTGAGAACTGACCTCTTCACGATATTATATATGCCTATAAAAATAAAAGCATTGGGGGCCGGAACGATAGTCCATCAGGTAGGGTGTTTGCCTTGCACGTGGCCAGCCTGTGCGGCCCGGGTTCGATCCCCAGCATCCCATATGGTCCGCCAAGCACCGCCAGGAGTAATTCCTGAGTGTAGAGCCAGGAGTAACCCCTGAGCATTGCCGGGTGTGACCCAAAAAGCAAAAAAAAAAAAAATTAAATAAATACAATAAGAGCATTGTATTTATGTTGGTGCAATTTTACCTTTAACTTGCAATAGATACTTTCAGGTGTTTTTAAATAAAATATTTTTCTGGAACACTTTTCATATTTTGTAGTTATTATAATAACATTATTTTTTGTTTTTACTTACTATCAATACTCAAATTTTTTAAGCCTTAAAGTATTTTTAGTCACTATGGTTTATAATACTATTAATACACATAATAATTTTAATACCACACCATCCCAACACTACACCTTCCACCACAGCATCTACTTCTCTAAAACACTGCTTCAGGATACTCCCTTCAACACTTCTCTCCACTCCCTAAAAGCCCCCAGGCCCCTTGGAAACCTCAAGTTTAGTAGCAAATCTGAATTTGTTGTCTTTGGCCTTTTGTTATTCCTTTCCTATGATTATTTATATTTAACATATGAGAGAGATCAATCTATATCTATCTCTTTCTGGCTGACTTTGATCAGCTTGAAATCTTCGAGTTTCATTCATGTAATAGCAACATGTTTACTTATAACCATAAGCAGCATTCCATTGTGTAAATGTGACATAGTTGTTTTTAATCAGTCTTTGCTTCTCGTATATTTGGGCTACTTCTATATTTGTCACTTGTCACTTGTCATCAATTTTCTCGAGTGGGCACCAGTAGCATCCCCATTCATTGGGCATGAAGTCCATTATTGTAACTGTTTTTGGCTTATCAAATATACCACGGGCAGCTTGCCAGGCTCTGCCATGGCTCTGGGTTCATCCCAGTCTTTTTCTATGTCAGACCATCAACCATCCAGGGCCCAAAGGGAAGAGCCTTGGGGGTGTAGACAAGCCTGTCTCCTGTCTGCCACCTGCCAACACAGCTGGGCACCACAGCCACACCTGCAAACTTCTATATTTGTACCATTGTGAATGATGAATAACTGATGAATGAACATGCGGTTCATTGATGAACACAGGAGTGCAAATGGCTTTTCTGTATCGCTTTTAGTACTTAGGGTAGATACCCAGAAGTAGAATTTCTGGGTCAAGGAAGCTCAATTCTTAGTTTTTTGAGAAGTGTCCATACAGTACTATAAATTTTAATGTATTAACCATAAATTAATTTAAAATCAACCCACTTGGAGCATTCTGTCCTTTTTTGGTTGTTGCATAAATTATTATTTTTGTTAAGGAAGGTTTTATAACATGAAGAAAACCCAGAGAATACAACTGATTATTTGGGATTTTTTAAGATCTATAATCATACATCTGCAAATAATCATAGTTTTGCCTTATATTTTATCTTACTGCTATAATTTATTTCTCCTTTATAATTGCATTTGTCTTGAATAGTGCTGGTCTCTTTTCTGCACTTAAAATTATATTCTTAAACAATCACATTTTATTAGTTTTCTAGGGCTGCTATAACAAAATATCACAGACTGAGTTGTTTAAATAATGGAAATTTATTTATTTTCTCACAGTTCTGCAAGCTAGAAGTCCAAGATCAACATGCCACAGTCTTGATTTCTTCTGAGACCTCTCTCCTTGGCTTACAGAAGGCCGAATTCTCACTGTGTTCTATCATAGCCTTTATTCTTTGCACATGCATCCTCTGACCAATATTTCTTTCCTTTATTTGACAGCAAATAAAACTAAAATTGGAGTGAAGTTTATTCTAGTAGTCCCAATTTTTTAAATGATCTACTTCCAAATCCAGACATATTCTGATAGACTATAGATTATGGTAACAAGATGTGTGAATGGGGGGACACACATCACATCATAAACACTTATCCCGGGGTATGGTTCCTCATTGCATGCATGTTATCCTTCTCAAACTTGGGACAATCATTGTCACATTATTTACTTACCTTACAAACAATTACAAAGTAAATGCTAGAATTTATACTAGAATTTATTTTCCATAATTCTATAACATCTTCAGAAGGCAAGTGGAGTAATCTATGTTGAGACTATAACAACCTTATGCTAACTCTTAGCAAGGTGTTCAACAGGTGTTAGCTATCACCTGCTTCTCTTGAAATATCTGTTGATATATTTCTCTGGAAATATCTTATGACTCAGTTTTGATCTTCCAAGCTTATTTTAGCACACAGTTTGGGAATCATTGTCATATGTGAGGTACATATTTATCATATTTGATCTTACCAATAATTCAGAGTTAAGCAATTCTCCAGTTTAGTATTTATCATAAGAGGTGAAGGAGGTTAAGACCAGATGTTATCTTACTAAGGCACCATGGAGTACATAACGCACCATGTTGAAGGTATAGTAGATTTAGATATATCTCTCCCAAAGTGTTTTCCCACTTTTCTGCTGGGACAGATTGAGCTGGATAACGTTTAACATTCACTCCTATCTCCCTTCAACTTGCAATGCCTTTCTGCAGTACTAAAAGCTAAAGTTAAAAGTCATTCTTCAAAGCATGCATACACAACCTCCGCTCCGAAGGCTCATCCATCTGCCAAGTTTTACAGACTCTTGATTAAATCTCAGAAGAGACCAGTAAGCCTCAAAAGTCCACATTGTAAAAGTCTTCCAGCTGAAAACTCTGGGGAGCCCTTTGGGAGGAAGAAAGGCTGAGTCCCTGACTTGCTGAAATCCAGGCAGCTACATTCACACCTCCACAATGGCTCAATGCCAAGGGCTCAACCCAACTGCCCCAAGACTAAACTCCGCAGAAATGACAAACTGCCCAAAATTCCAGGTATGCCAATATTTAGATTGAGAACTCTTGGTTCTTCTCAAAGTAAGGGCAGACAGCTTCCCTCCACTGCCCTTCTGAAAGTACCCCACTGTACTTTCAGAAGCCCCAGAGGTCACACCATCATTCCACTATCATCACCATGTAATTCAGCAGCCACATGACAACTCCAAATTCTACACTATTGACATCCTAGAAGTAAGCACACCAGATTAGATGGGAAAGTAACATAGACGTCAACTAAACACAATAAACAAAAATATTGACACAGAAAGTTCAACCAACAAGGAACAGCTTAGTAAACCTTCAGGCACAGACTCAATGATATCATGGTGAGATATAAAAATTTTCACAAATTTTATTGTATGGAAGTTCTTTTTTTTTTTTGCTTTTTTGGGTCACACCTGGCAATCCTCAGGGGTTATTCCTGGCTCTGCACTTAGGAATTACTCCTGGCAGTGCTCAGGGGGACCATATGGGATGCTGGGGATCGAACCTGGGTTGGTTGTGTGCAAGGTAAACACCCTACCCACTGAAATGACGCTCTGGACCCCTTATGGAAGTATTTTTGATAATCCATTAGTCATTAGTTGTAACAAGCAATATAAAATAAATTATTTTGTGCCAGCTGAGGGGGAAGTGGTTAGGGAACTGGGGACAATAGTAAAGAGAAGGTCACACTGGGGGTGGGATTACTGCTGGAACACTGACTGTCTGCAACAAATACATCAGGAACAAGTTTGAGAATAATGGCGTTTAAATAAAGAGGAAAATATAAATAAATAAAATATTCTTTTCATTTTTTTTTAAAGCCACTCTTCTAAACCTTTACAGCTACAGTCAGGATGCTGATTAAACATACTGATGCTTGAGATTTTTAATATGGGATGCTTGAAATCTGAGTGTTTTTCTACAGTAACTGAGTATTTTCCAGCAATAACTCAAGTTTCTAGACATGAGTGTCAAAATAGTATCAGTACTGAGCAGATTCAGTGTTAACCATATTTATAGAGGTCAATAGGAGTTGTGAAAACAGCAGCTCTGGGTAGAGTTGGGAGAAGAGTAATTCTTGTGATATCCCCAAACATACAGATATACAGTTTTGTCTAAATTACAAGACCTGTAACAGTTTAAAAAGTCTTATGTGTGCTTTTAAATTTTTTTAAAAAATACTAGAGTTATATGTGTTCTATAGCATAAGTTAGAGTGATATCATTGTACTGCACAAATTTTGATAATTTATAAGGGAAAAACCACAGCAATATATCAAAGAAATCAAGAGCATAAAAAACACATTTCAGCCATCATACCCTGTGTGTTTAGAAGCCTCAGATAAGATGAAATTCATGAATACTACAAACAAACATAAAGTTTAATTCTTTGTAGAGTCAACTGTCTATAGAAAAACAGTGCAACCCTTATTCCAATCAAGAGTAATGCAGGATAGTATTAAATAGCACAGGGCATAAGGCATTTGTGCATGTGTTTTACCTGGGTTCAATCCCTGGCACCATGTATATTCCCTAAGCACCATCAGGAGAAGTCCTTGAGCACCACTGAATATGGTCCAACCTCTCCTCCACCCAAAACATTAATAGGAAACTTTACTTTGTTTTCATAATTCATTAAACATTTTAGATGGGTTACTGCCCATCGAGGTGTTGCAGATGTGGCTGCAGTTCCCGGTTATGTCAACAGGTGGCAGACAGGAGATAGGCTTGTCTACACCCAGGGCTCTGCCTCTTGGTCCCTGGATGATTGATGGTATGACATAGATAAAGACTGGGCCCACTGGGATGAACCCAGAGCCACGGCTGAGCCTGGCAAGCTACCTGTGGTGTATTCGATATGCCAAAAATAGTAACAATGATGGACCTCATTCCCAATGAATAGAGATGTTACTGGCGCCCGCTCAAGCAAATTGTGACCAACAGGAAGACAAGTGACTTTAAAAATATGCTTTCATAGTTACACCACTAACTTTACGCTGTGGGAAATTCACACAGAAGTGTTCATGTGTGTGTATGCATGAGGACAAAGACACATATACACATAGATGGTGGGCAATAACTGAAACTTTTATTTAACCAAAACCATGCAGAAGAATTTCAATTTTAACACAGATATAAATGAATTAATAAACCAAACTTGGCTGAGAAAAAAATAAAAATACTCTGGATAACCTTAAATTTAAAAAGCTCACTAAGCTTCTATATGGCCATGTCTTTGGGGAAATTATCTTTCCTAAAGACTAGTCCTAACAAAAATAATTGGTGTGTACCTTGGAAACTATTCGTATCAAAGAAAGGTCAGCTTCAGTTTAATATCCAGTTTTAATGTCATTTAGACCCAAAATTTCCTTGTAAGTCAGAGAAAGGAAGCAGAGATGTTTTCTGGCCTGGGGTCAGTGGTATCTGTCAAGGCAGGAAAAATAGAAGGCACACTCAGCGGGATCATTGAAGAGGGTTAATGAAAAGGGCTATTTACAGTGAAGGTCAGGGTTATGGGAACCAAAATGGAATGGTTACAGACATAGGGGCTAGCAATAATAATTTGCTACAGCTTTCAACAGGCACACACTCTCTTCCCTGTCGTCTACAACAGGAGACCATCATGCCTCTAGTTATGAATGGGTTTGTAAGCTCTTTGTGGTGCATGCAGTGATTTAGTCACTGCAGAGGTATGGCTGATAGGATCTGGAGCCTAGACTGAGAATGACAACTACTTATAAGCCAGCAGGACAGGGAATCTGGCAAAGACAATAACAAATGCTCCCCAAGCCTACACTCTAAACAGAAAGTTTCAAATTTGCAATTAAAATACGAAATGCAGTCTGATACACTGACCAATAGTCTTGTGAATGTGCCTTTACACCTGAAATTGTATTTCCACCTTAAAATTAAAAGTGAAGAATTCCAAGGATTATCTTACAGATAAAAGAAAAAGATACAGTTAAAGTGATTTTAAAGCTACAAAAATAATAAAGCTGCTTCCTATTTGAATCATTATCCCTTGAATTCTGTTGTCATCATTATCACCATTAGAGTTATCATCTTCAGACCCCATTGAATAAATCGTCAAAATTTTAGCAACCCTCTACCTCCAAAATTCTTCATAGCTTATTCACTGCTGGCTACTAATATTTAAATCTCAGGGATACTTTAAACTAAGCACGAAATGAGGTTTAGAGATAGTAAAATAGAATATATTAAAAGAAGATGCAAAGACTCAAATGACAAGGATTATTAGTTTTAACAGTGATTCCATATGAAAACTTAGATGATTAGCTACCCGTGTCATATTTGATATGCCAAATACCAGTAACAATTATAGTCCTCATTCCCATGACCTGATGGAATGGTTTGAGGCTCTTTATGTTACTGGAGCAAGCAGGTGCCCTTGGGCTCTACTAGCATGAGACAGGACATATGGAGATGTTACTGGTGCCCGCTCGAGAAAATCGATGATGAATGGGAAGACAGTGATACAGTGATGGTATAAAATGTGCTACTACTATTATACCACTACTAATTCCATTGCTGCCACTAGTAACATTGTTACTACTGCTACCACAGCCATTACTACTATATCACTGTTATTACTACTACCAATGCCTACTATTACTGTTCTTTCTACTATGGCTTCCACTATTGCCACCATCTCTACTACTATCACCATAAGTATTAAGAGTAGTGATACTACTAAAGTCACTCCTCATGCTCTCTTAAAAGGCACTGCAGAGTCTAGAGATATTAGCCTCTTCTTTAGTATAGTCTCCCAAGCAAACACTAGTGAGGAACAGAATGGAGGCGGTACATGAGATGAATCATATTCACTATCATTGGACTTTAAACTAATAAGCTAGTGTTGAAAGAGACTAAATACCTGGATATTTATCTGGCCTTCACAATTTAAAATACTATTTTGATAATTAGAAAATGTCCTGAAATTAAAAATCAATTTAGTTGAAGGACTTGAACTATTTTTTTAAAATTGGAAGACTCTGAAAGGATAAAAGTAAACTCTTCAAATATCTCTAAGGTTGTGTTCTAAAGAGAACACAGCTATGTTCATTGTAGCCTCACAGAAGAGAAATGGAACCAATTGTAAGCACACTCCCAAGACTATTATCCATTTAATATTTAGAGTTAATCAATAATATTAAAATACTAAAAATACTAAGTCCTAGGTAAACTATTATCATAAATGTTTCAAATAAAACAATTCATTGATTTAAGAGAGTGGGTAAGCTAGATGAATGCTAATATTCATTCTAAGTGACTATTACTACCATTCCTAGTCTGTAGCTAAAAACACCCTGTACAGAAGCCCCACCCTACCTGTTTAGGATTTAGCACACACCCTGCATTAATCCCTAGTTTTAATCACTTCTCTCACCCTACTGGATTGTCTGACAAAATTCCCTCTACTACCTGATTGGCTGATACAAAGTTCCCACCCTATTTTCCCCAACTTAATATCCCTGTTCCACTTAATAAACCAGAGGTAGTCCCCTGAAGTTGTTGGCGGAGACTTCTTTGTGATTCTACTTTACCTTCTTCATGGGTGTTCTACTCACTCAAGATTCGATCTCACCGACAACATCAATGTCTCTTACCAGCTACATCAACATCCTGCTCCAAATCTAATCTAGGTATTAATTAATACCCAGCTTTTGCTGTGTCTATGCAAAATAACAGTTGGCTGATAAGCCCTTCTCAAATTTTTGTGTTTAGCTACATGGGATTTTGCTGTTGGGTGATACATACCAGTTTTCAGAGGTAGCTGTAAGAGAAAGTAATACTGGCTCACTTGGGAATCTTCAGCAGGTATCGGATTGGCAAACTCCCATGCAATCCATTTGCTAGCTTCATTTTACAATGTGTTAGCCAGAACTTCCCCAGCCCATGCTTTGCACCCCAAAAATAATACCTATGATGCGGTAACTAACAGACAATGTTGCCAAAGAGGAATTTCACGCTAGGAACAAGTTTGGATTAAGGTACTAAACCCAGAGCATGAGTTTTTAATAATCAAAAAGTCCTGCAGATGAGCTTTAGAAGAATAAAATTCTCCCTTTAAAGGTCTTTTTGATGTAATGCTTGAAAGTTGAGATGCAATCAATCATTAACAACATTTAATATTCTCTACCTTCCAGAAATATAATACAGTTAAGGTGCCGAGGTGTAAAAACTGGCCAAAGCCCAAATCTCATATTAGATGAGACCACTTTGAGGTATCATTTTCTTACCCACATTTAATTTTGCCAGTTTTCCCCAGTATGCTACGCTTATCCATCATTACTTCTTTAAAAAGTGTTTACCAGGGTTTGGAGGGATAGCACAGCAGGTAGGGCATTCACCTTGCACGTGGCCACCCGAGGTTCATTCCTGGCATCCTATGTGGTCCCCTGGGCCCTTCCAGGAGTAATTCCTGAGTACAGAGCCAGAAATAATCCCTGATCATCGCAGGGTATGCCCCCCCAAAGCCAAAAATAAACAAGTAAGTAAGTAAATAAATAAATAAATAAATAAATGTTTTTATCAGAAACATGTGTATCCAGCACATGTTGGAAAGAATACATGGTATACTGTCCCTTAGGGAGGGCAAATATATGATTTTCCAACTCTGTATAACTTCCCAAGAAGCAAAATGGGGTCTTGTTCTTTCTATATAGAATAAGTGAGAATTTTTCATGAACAAATCTCATCAGTGCCACTTTTAAAGCATAACTCTCACACCTTTCATTTACTCCAAGCATGGTTATCTGAACATAGAGATCAATAAGTAGAGTGAACTGAAATTCAAACTTCAGCTTCTGTTCTTCGCAATTATTGAATACACATAGTAACCTTGTTTGCCAATTTTCTATCTTAGTTGAAATTAATTTTAAAAATCAGGTTTAAATTTCCTATTTCATTTTGTCCTTGATTTAGAATAAAGTAGAAACTACATCTCTCATTAAGAATTAAGAAGGCAGTTGGTCAGTTACAAATTTGTTGTCTGGACAAGCCTATACTTAAAATAGGCAAATCTGTGATCATTGATAATTTTCCATTTGATAATGTAATGAATTATATAGCACATACTATATGAAATAGTATATAAATATAGCAGGTATTTATATTATATCCTTGATATATATCATGGATAGGGTATCGAGTTTGGATAAAGCATTCCTCATATTCAATAAAACAAACTTATTTAAAGTGAGCTTCTGGTAGTAACTTATTCATTAAGTGGTGTAAGCATCCCAGCACCTTGCACTTAACATGCTTATCTCTTCCCTTGGTAATTGACCCTCTCCCAGCCTTCTAGTATGTAAATTTTTGGTATTTTACACTCAGATCTGTCCTGAAGTTATGTGTATATTTGCACGTGTGTGTGCAGGGGATGAGACAGATGCAAGGATCTATTTTCTCCCCAAATAAAGGCCCATTACAGTTCCTTAACTAAATCAACTTTCCTCAATTTTTTGACATTGCACATTTATATTATGATCAGTGTTTTGAAAATATTTGTAACCAAATTTATGGTAGGAATTTAATTATTCCCACATCCTGTTGGGAAAAGTGAACTGACATAGTGTCGGGGAACGCCGCCCGGGGTTCCCCGACAGTGTCAGGACAGAGGTTGTCTTCTACCTCCGAGGACGCCGGGAGAACAGATGAAAACTCACGAGTCCAGTGCAGTTCCAAAAAAGGCTTTTAATAGTACAAAAACTATTCCACAGCACTCCAATATAATGAACAAACTCTAGCTCTGGTCCGAACTTGGACCATACAAAAGAGCCTAAGTCTCCCACCAAAGAGAAAGGATGTCACCCGAGCTGAGTCTTACCCAGAAGAAGGAGCAAAAGGCCAAAGAGCAAAAAGCCAAAAGCCAAAAGCCGAGCAGCCAAAAGCCGAAAGCTAAAAGGCCCAAAAGGCAAAAGGTGAAGGGGCCTCAAGTCAGCCCCTTTATATACACCAAAGTAATCCACTCGGGAGGGGCATGTCAACAAAGAACTCTAAACAGAGTGTAGTGCCACACCTTATTGCAGGTATAAACAAAGGTTATGCCAAGGACTAAGGAGATTATCTCCTATGTAAAACACTGGAGAGAGAGGGCTGATATAAAGTAATACATCTTAACTTCATGAGCTTCATGTAATCTAGATGGTACCCACAAGGTCCTTCTTATTATTATCTGCACTAGGGTGATTCTGAGTATCTTGTTCTTGTGTACTGAAAGGGTCACACTCGCCTGCTTAGAGCAAACTAGTATGATCCTTCCTATAGTCTTCCTATAGTCTCAGCGTAGCCAGGGTGGTAGTCTCCTGGTAAATTCTAACTGTCCCACGCTGGGTGCAGTGGGTATAAAGAGGAGCTGTGCCCAATCTAGAAAACATAGAAGTCTTAGTAGATGTATAAGTCAGAAGTTATTCAATCAAGGTGACTTCTGTAAGTGCCACACCCTCTAGCAGTGTTTACATAGAAGAGAAGTCTCATTAGAATGAACCTTGACTTAAGTAGATTAAGCTGGGAGTGGGCAAAACAACAAAACTCCCAGGTTAGCTAAACCTGTCCTCCAACAACATAGTACCTGAAAATATGCACGTTGAAAGGTAATTGGTGAAAAATAGTAAATTGATGGTGGTGAATTTCATCATGGTAATTTCCATAGGGAGTGAATGTCCCCTAATTATTAAATATTAGGCTTTTCTCAAGTATTAAACTTATGTCTGAGTCCTTCATTGTTGAAACACTGATTGTTTAGGAATAATTAACTCATTTCTAGTGCAGGAAGCAGAGGGTATAGTTAAAGATATTTAAAAATTACAGCCCTAGAAAGAGATTTAAAATGAAAGTCAAGAAACAAGAGCCAGAGTTTATACCATTAATGCAGAAGAGAAGAAAATAGTCATTGATGCTACAGGTGAGTGAGTCTTTTCTGTTTGTGGAATGATTGCTTTCATCAGCATTCCGGAGATCACATGTTTCATAAGCATTCCAGAGATCACAACCACACAATCAAATAGACTGTATGGAAAGACAGCACTTATTAGTAGAGAATAAAGGCTTTCAGTGGTAGAAGTCAGCCTTCAAGCTACTGAGCTATCCATTTGCTAAGCATATACTCTTTGAAAATATGTTTATTGGCTATGACCATCAGTATTCTTCTCCAAAATAAGAACAGTAAGTTCAATATATAATACTTTATACATCTCTTTATTGCACATATTAATTATGATTCATCTTCCTGATTATACACAGGTGTATTTTCAGCAGAGTCATGTAAAAATGAAGGCAAAGGCTTTAAAATGTGGGAAACCGGCTTTGAGTCACCAGATTTCTGAACTTTAGGAATCTGTACCCATTTTCATCCTTCATGGGATAGCAACTGTACTTGTTTCACAGATTTTTTACATTAAGGGCACAGATCTGTATCTGGTCTATAGTTCACAGAAAAATTAGCTATTAGTATTATTATTGTTGTTATATTTCTGTACATCTCCCTTTTAGAAATAGCACTTAAAAGATACCATGCATTGCCTAGCCCCAAATTTAAGAATTCATTCCATAAGAGATAAGCAGATTCAATTAATCTCCCAAAACATAATGAGGAAGAAGTAGAGAACCTGAACAGACCAATTACAAAGAAATTTTAACAGTAATTAAGAATCTCCCTGTAAACAAAAGCCTTAGTCCATATGGGTTTACTTGTGAGTTCTATCAAACTTTCAGAATAGACACACTACCTTTACTACTCAAGTTCATCAAATGCTGAAGAAAGAGGAATCCTTCCTAACTGCTTCTATGAAGGAAACAGAACACTGATTTCCAAAGCAAATGTACTACTAAAAAAAAAATAAAATTTCCCTGATAAATATTGATGCAAGAATTCTCAATAAAATCTTAACAAACCAAACCATCACTATCACTATCACTACCTTCCCATTAATCATCTATTTGCTAGAGCGGACACCAGTAATATCTCCATATGTCCTGTCTCATGCTAGTAGAACCCAAAGGATTACGCTTGCTCCAGGAACATAAAAGAGCCTCAAACCATTATATTAGGTCACGGGAATAACCTAATATAAATGTTACTGGTATCTGGCATATCAAATACTACATGAGCAGCTTGCCAGGCTTGCCGTGCTGGTGGCATACTGTTGTAGTCACCTCTAAATAAGGCATTTATTGATGAACCGCGTGGCCGCTAGTGGCTGCGCAAGCCGGGCTGTGATAGTCTGGTCTGCTGGGTGGAGTTGTGAAGAGAGGGAAGTCCAGATGTGGAAAATGGCAGGCCCCATGGAGTAGGGGAGGGTGGTCTGGCTTGTTGTGAGGCTCTGCTGGGGTGGCAGGCCAGGGCTAGAACCTGCCATGCCTCCCGGATGCCTCATGAGCAGCTGGGCACAGGGAGAGCAAATAGCAGCTCTGCCCCATGTCAAACCAAACCATAACATATCAAAAGATCATAATCTGTAATCAAGTGAGATTCATGGCAGTGATGCAAAGATGTTTCAGCATACAAAATATCCATGATAATATATTATTATGAAACAGCCTACCTCACAGATATTACTATACTAAATGCATTTTATGAACTTTTCATTATGTTATTCATCTAAAATTTTATTAAAAACTTAGCATTGCCTTTGATTCTAGGTTACAACCCTTAAAGTTATTTTTTTTCTTATTACTAGGTTATTGTCCTAAAACAGGAATCTACTTTGCATCCTCTTCTTTGAGTATTTGTTTCAGGGGAGGGCCCACACCATGCAGTGCTGAGGAGCTAGTCCCCACTTGTGCTGAGGAGTGACCTTGGCAGTGGTCTGGGAACCATATGCTGTGCTGGGGATTAACTCTTGTGCCATCTCTCCAGCCCTTTGATTATTCATTACAAATTATCCTTATTTACTGCTTCAGCCACAACTCTCCATGGTTGAGTCTTAAGATGGCTGATAGCTCAGAACTCCTCTGAATACAGAAACAAGAGTTCTAAACTTCTTAACCTAATATTAAAGCAACGTCTAAAGTGATTTCCTTAGATTTACACTCAAACATGAAATTACTAATATATATTTATATTTGTTTATTTTATGAACTTAAGTTCTGGAGTCAAAGTGGAATTCAAAACCCTAACTAAATGGAATAAGAATTCTCAGAATATATCTGGCCCTAGCAAACATGAAGAAAATGATCAGTTTACAAGAACATCACGATCACGATCACGATCTTCCCGTTAATCATCTATTTGCTAGAGCGGGCACCAGTAATATCTCAATATGTCCTGTCACATGCTGTAGAGCCAAGGGCATCGGCTTGGTACAGGAACATAAAGAGCCTCAAACCATTATATTAGGTCATGAGAATGATCTAATATAATTGTTACTGGCATTTGGCATATCAAATACAACACGAGCAGCTTGCTAGGCTTGCCGTGCGGGAGGCATACTCTATAAACACCTCCAAATAAAGCCTTTATTGATGAACCGTGCGCCGCAGCGGCGGCACAAGCCGGGCTGTGATGGGCTGGTCGGCTGGGTGGAGTTCTGATGAGAGGGAAGTCCAATGTGGAAAATGGCGGCGCCCATGGAGTGGGTGGGGGTCGTCTGGCTTGTTGTGAGGTTCTGCGGGGTGGTGGGCCAAGGCTGGAACCCACCATGCCTCCCGACTGCCTCATGAACGGCTGGGCACAGGGAGAGCAAGGAACCGCTCTGCCCCATGTCTGAGAGTCTCTGGACCAGCATACCTGGGCCGGATTGAGGAAGAAACTGCTCCAGGGTGGAGCAGTTTTTATGTTCTTGTGTATCATCGACACAAGAACATAATTTTTCATTTTAATAAACATTTTTTCTATATGTAAAGTATGTGAAAAATTGCCTTCTTTCTCATCACATAATGCAATTTTAAGTTAATAATAATAGAAAAACTTAAAATATTGCAAAGAAATACAGGAGAAAAGGCATTCAGTCATTGAACAGTAATCATCATTGGACTGAGAGAAGAGAAACACTCAGATGAATTATAAAATTAACTTACTCTCTAGAGTTTCAGAGCTTGGAGAAAAACTAAATATCCATGAGAGTTTGGTAGGCAAAACTATTTAGAATTTGGTGAACATAGGATCAAAGGGGAAGAAGGTGCAGAGATTGAGACCTCCAGATGGGTCCTTTAGAATCTTGGCTGAATACTATTCTATACATAAAACAAACAAAGTCAGGAGTAGCTCAGAATCAAACTAGTACTGAGAGATTTTGATACCACCTAACAAGGAGAAATGTTGACACAATTTCATCATCAAGTTCTCTGCAGAGCGTGTCATTAAATGAAGACAAACTAGCTCTAAGCATAAAGATATTTGCATAAAGATACTTTGGATATGTCTTAGAGAAAAGTAAATGCAAGTACCGAAAGATACCACTGATTCTAAGCAACTAACTTAGTGGAATGTTAAAACAAAATACAGTACTATATGAAAAAGCACAAAATTTATAAGATAGGAATAAGCTAGTACTTAGCAGGAAATTGATAGCATTATATGTTTTTGTTATACAGGTTTCAAAATGATAAAAGTTTCTACTTAACAAGTTAGGAAATGAAAGCAGATAAATTTACAAATAAACAATTATGCATATTCATTTTAAATGTGCAGATCAATTGGGTTGCAACAAATGTATAAAATTCATGCATCGACAACCATACCAACCCCAAAGTACCACTGAAGTACTCACAATTAGACAATTTCTCTCATATCTATCTCTGATACCATCCCAGGGAAATCACTGATCTGCTCTTGATTATTAGACTTAACTTTTGACTATTGTAGAATTTCATATGGATTCATACAAGTGTGTGTATTTCATGCCTCCCTTTCTCAGCAATATTTTAAGAGTCATCTATATATTTGTAGTAATCAGTAAAGATATATCATAATTTGGGGCTGGAGTGATAGCACAGCAGTTCGGGTGTTTGCCTTGCATGTAGCCAACCTGTTCAATCCCCAACTTTCCATATGGTCCCTGAGCACTGCAAGATAAATTCCTGAGTGCAGAGACAGGAATACCCCCTGAGGATTGCTGGATGTGACCCCCCAAAAAAAAAAAAATATAAAGTAATTTATCTATTCACCTACTGATGGGCATTTATTGTTTCCAAATTCAATTACTATGAGTAAAGACTGCCACGAACATTTGTGCGTGAATATTTGTATAAACATGTGCTTTAAATACTGAGGATTAGGTTGGTGGGTCTTTTAATAAATATATGTTTATAAGAAGCCGTCAAATTATTTCTCAAAATAGTTGTTCAATTTTACACTCGCCAATGCCATATGAGCGCTCTCGTTGCAACAGAGAGTACAGGAACAGTACTTGGCACTATTGGTCTTTTTCATTTATCCTCCAATTTCGTGTGCACTCGTATAACATTTTAATTTGCATGTTATAGATGACTAATATAGTAAGGCATGCTGGTTTTTATGTGCTGTTTGGTAACTTATATAACTCCTTTGGTGAACTATCTCTACATTTGTTCTAAATTTCATTTCATTTATGTACTTTTATTAATGAGCCTAAGTGTACCTCATCTAGTCTCCAAACCGACCTTCAGATATAAGTAGTGCAAATATTCTCCAAGTCTATGACCTGAGTTTTCTTCTTTTTAATTTTTTAAGTTGTTGATTATAAAATTACAAAGTTATTCAAGATTTGGTTACAGGCGTACAATGATTCAACACCAATCAATCCCTTCAATAGTGCCCACTTCCCTCCACCAACCCCCAATCCCTGCTCCATTTCCCTGCAACCACCAGTCTGCTTCTATGAAGGGTACTTTCTTTTCCTTTTTTGTATATTATTTTGCACTGCAGGTTACAGTGCACTTGTGATAGGGTTTCCTACACAATACTTTACCACCTGTGCGTACCAACTCCTCGTACTGAAGTCCTCCCTCCACCATAGTTGTTGCCTTCTCCCTGACCCATCTCCCAGCCACCCCTGCCCATGCCAATACCAGGTCTTATGTGCTATGTCTCTGCTGTCTTGGGAATTTGCTATTCTACCTTTATTTTCTTTATTTCCTGCATATAAGAGAGATCATTCTGTTTCGATCTGTCTTCCTTTAGTTTCACTCTGTATGATACTCTCCAGGGCGCTTCATATAGCAGAATATTGCACATTTTAAAAATCTTTTCTTATGGCTGAGTAATATTCCATTGTATATGTGCCATAATTTCTTTAACCAATTACCTATTCTTGGACATTTGGTGTTTTTGGATTTTTGGCTATTGTGGACAGTGCTGCAAGGAACATCGGGGTGCAAATGTCTTTTCTCTATTTTGTTATATGGATCTTATGGCATATTTCAAGGAGCAGAGTTGCTAAATCAAATGGAGGCTCAATTCCTAGTTTTTTGTATTTTCAGGAATGGCCACATTGTTTTTCTAGAAAGACTGAACCAGTCAATGTTCCCAGCAGGAGTCTTGAGACCCTTTCCTCCCCACATCCACATCAACATTGGCTGTTCTTGAGTGACCTGAATTTTTAATCACTATGTGTTCTTTTTGGTCCCAGTTAGTTCCTTCTGTGTTTCATTTTATACAAATTTCAGAAATTTTGCTTCATTTATGGAACATGACAAAAGTAAACAGGTGGGGAGTAGTTTAAGGTGAAACCTGAGTCATCATTTTGACAAATATTCAAATTTATCGAAAGACTACAATTTTCTCTTCTGTTATCTTTGTAATTTTGCTAAACACGATTTTTTAAAATATGTGTTGGTAAATTTTTGGATTTTCTGTTGGATTCATTTGAAACTTTATCTCTATGCTGATACAATATTTTTTATTATTTCAGATGTAGAATAAATTTTAATATATTAAACATTTTTGGTATTCTATTTTGCAAAATTGGTTGGTTATTGAGATCTTTTGTATTACCATACAAATTTTAGAATTAAATTGTTAATTTTAATTTTATTACTTTTTAAATAATTAAATGTTCTATTTTCAATTCTTATACTTTATTTAAAAACTTGCTTCACAGAGTTGTTCATAATATGGTTGCATGGGCATTCAATGTTCCGACACCAATCCCACCAATGATGTGACCTTCCCTTTACTGTTGTTCCCAGTTTTCCAGACACTCCTGAAGTCTGTCCCTTTGGCAGACACAAAATTATTTAGCTTACAATGCCTGTTACAATTGAATGACTAATGGAATTACTGAAAAATACTTCTGTTAAATAAAATTTGTGAAAATTGTTACATCACACCATGATGCATTAAGTCATCGAGGGTTTAGCTGTTTGCTGCTAGTCGAGTCTTCTGTTTTATTGCTCCTGTTTATTGCACTTAGTTGGCTTCTATGCTATACTCCACCTAATTTGCTGTGCTCCTATTGGGCTGCCAATGGAATTTGGAGGTGTCGCATGGCACATATGTGGCCTCTTGCTCCAGGAAGTCCAGGGTCTGTACAACTGCAGAGTTTACTTGGCAGTAGTCATGGACTGTGGGTTTGGCTGCTGGGGTTTCCTGTTAGCACAGGGCCACTGGGGAGGCTGGCATCCCGCCCAAGGAAGACCTTAGAGTTTTCAACTAAAAACGAGTGTACCTGGAATTTTTGTCAGTTGGCATCTCTGCAGAGATGAGTCGTGAAGTAGTAAAGTTGGGCCACTGGACTGACAGGGGATGAAAATAATGATGCAGCTACTAGGGCTTCAGCAGGGCAGGAATTGTCCTGCATCCCCCAAGGGAACCCCATATATTTCATCTGGAAGACCCATGTGCCTTAGTGTTTTGGCTTGCATCTCTTCTAAGATATATCTGGAATCTGTGAAGCTGGGCTAATTAGTCTACTTTGCTTTGGCTGTGGGATAATGTGGGTGTAGACTTAATTTTGAAGAAACCTGCTGACATTTTGATTGGGATTAAATTGAATCTGTGGATCAGTTTTGGGAGACTAAAATGTTAGTAGCACTTTCAATAATTAAGTCATTTAATTTACATCAGTGTCATATAATTTCCCTCAACAAGGTGTTACACTTTTTAATGCAGAAGTCTTAAGCATAGCTGATGCTTTTGTGTGCCCTTTTAAATTGTTGTTGTATACATTTTTCATGAATACTTATACATAGAACTGACTTTGCATACCAATCTTACTTTCTATGATATGACTAAATTTATATATTATGCAATAATGTATTAGAAAATACCTTGGGAAATTTTAGTCAAATAAACTGTAGATAAATAAAAAGCTTACAAAAATTAGGGTACAGAGGAAAATATCTGTACTATAAAATATGCATATCTCACCTTGTTGTAAATATACTTTTTAAAAAACATGAAGGGGCTGGAGCAATAGACATTGGGTAGGACATTTGCCTTGCACACAGCCAAGCTAGGTTTGATCCCCAGCATCCCATATGGTCCCCTGAGCACTGCCATGAGCAATTCCTGTTTGAAGAGCCAGGAGTAACCCAAGAGCATTACCAGGTATGACCCAAAAAGAAAAAGGATACCAAAAAAGCATAAAATATATTATTAAAATTTACCATATTTAATTCTACACTAAATATTAAGGGACAACGGTAGAAATTAGTGAAAATAAAGTTAGAAACAAATAAAAGAAATTTGTTACAAATATAACCAATAAAGATTTGATATATTGAATAAATAACTTGTAGAAGTAAATATGAAAGGTAAGTCGCCCAATGAAAAAAGTAAAGAAAAATGTATAGTCAAACAGAAAATACGCTCAATATCATTACATTAGGAATATGTTAATTAACATATATAATTTTATAATCATACAAACAGAAAACTATGTTAATAGCACAATATCAAATGTTGGCAAGGATATGAAACATGTAATGGTGAGATTGTAAATTTTCATTACCACAAAGCAATATAGGATTATAATCAAAATTTTACAAATTTTTATGGAATGCATCGTTTTGTGCTAAATGAGCTGTCCAAAATCACATATCATATTTATGAAGGAAACATAATCTTGACATCAATCCTGTTATTGAAAACATAAAAAGAATAAAGTACAACTAATCTCATTGCAAATATTTTAAACAAAATGTTAGGAACATTGGTTATGCTTATTATGGCAATCATTTCACAATATATGTAAATCAAACCATCATGCTGAATGTCTTAAACTTGCCAATTATTTCTCAATATTCTGGAAAAAGGAACACTGTTTATGAATCAGGATCATGTTAAATCAAGAGATTGATTCTTAGGATGTGCAGAGTTAACAGAGTTGGCCAATATTATCTGCTGAGTGGGTCAGTCTTCCTTTGTTTTCTGGCCACTAGGATGTGTGAGGTGACCAGACAGCCTGATGTGTGCTCAGGGCTCAGCCCTTGAGTGCTGGGATGCAGCACAAAAAAGCTCAATGAGTCTGATGGAGCACACAGCACCCCCCCCCCCACCTCCCCACCCTGCCATGCAGTGCGTGGCGACTAGGATTTCTTCCAAGTCTGAGCAGAACATCCACTTCCAAAGTCTAGTCACCTGCTGCTCCTCAGCTCTAACATCGTTAGACCTGAGGCTGGGATTATGGTTCAGATAGTAACATACATTAATATACTAACATACATTAACATACATTGACATATGTGACTTGCAAGGGTGAGGTCATGAGTTTGATCCTTAATACTGTTTGACCTTTAATAGTGCCTTGACTCTTGTAGATGACTACAAGAGTATCCCATCCGCACGGCAGAGCCTGGCAAGCTACCCGTGTCGTATTTGATATGCCAAATACTAGTAACAATTATAGACCTCATTCCCATGACCTGATGGAATGGTTTGAGGCTCTTTATGTTCCTCGAGCTAGTAGGTGCCCTTGGACTCTACATACATGAGACAGGACATATGGAGAAGTTACTGGTGCCCGCTCAAGCAAATCGATGATGAATGGGAAGACAGTGAGTGATACAGACAGTGATTCTGTGTGTTCCAGCATTGCTCGACACAATATGGGGAAGGAGGTTTCGTTTACCATCTCTAAAGACGAGCTCTGGCGCTTCTGTACACCTTACTACTCATAGTTCCTACTACGGCCTTCAGAGAACTAGGTTACACATTTGATATTGATTTAAACATAAGGAGATGCTGCAGAGCTTGTAAAGGAACCTCGTCAGGCCCCTTCCCTACGGGAATCAGTAGCTCATACCAGGTTGGCATAGATAGAGTCCAGGTCTTTTGCCTCACTGTGATAAATATCTCCCTATAAGATAGGAAGAGAATAGGACTTGACTTGAATACATTTGCTTGGAAGTTTCGCCTTCCCTTTTTTAGAATCTCCCATTCATTTATTGGTGTCCACAGGATATTTTGTTTATTTAATTCACTTGCACTGAATTTTTACTTAGAATACTCGTCTAGAAAACCCCAGCTAAAGTATCACACAAGTCAAGTATTTCTTAATATTTATTCTTCAATCTACTTCATCACCCTTTATTGCCTCCAAACTAATAAACAATTTCAATTCTCAGTACAATCTATCGAGGGAATTACAGACATTACTTCCAGGAGGAAATTCAAAAATTCATAAGAGGAATTCTCACAACCCATGTGTGAGAATTAACCTTGGATATGGGTTATTAGAATACAAGACTGGTTAGGTGAGGATTAGTTGGCTAAAGATTTAACATTCTGAGAAGAATAATAGAATAGTTCTAATTATTTAGCTTTGACCTAGTCAAGGACAATAATAAATGAGATGGAAATATAAAAATCCTTAGCATAGTATAAGAAAAAAATGACCATAATGTAAAAGAAGTGTTACCCCCAAAAGAAAGCATACTGGATACAGTTTTCTCTTTGTGTTCTTTATCATGGATAATCTGGAAAAGCAGAACATGGTTCTCAATCACTCCTGTGCGATCAGACAACTGGCAACCTCCATTGTACCTTGCCCCAGTAACAAATTTTTTAGTTGTCTTGCTCTGCTTTGTCCCACGGTGTGAGAGAGCTGTTAAAAGGGATCACACTGTGTCACTTCCCACCAAATGATTCATATATAAGCTACTAACTGATGCTCTGATGTTTAGGAAATCTGGGTTTAGCAAGGTGGTGACAAGCTTTCATTAGAGCCATACCTCATGCGGCCCACACTTCACAGGTATGGCATTTTCCTGCAAATCAAAAGTTTTGATTGTGTCAAGTAAGTCATCCAGAGCCATTTTACCAACAACCTGGACACAACCAACTTTGTGTCTTTGTGGTACTTCTCTAAATATTTCTAATTAATTTCATAATTAATAATGTATATGTTATGATGAACTACTGTTAGCAGTACTTATGATGTTAATTATTTTGATGGTATGTAAACCTTACCCATATATGACAGTTAGTTTAACCAAAAACCTGTGTTCTTTCTGACTGCTTCAAATGTTTTGAGTGTTCTGACTGGTCCACTGATCAGCCACCCCATCTCTTTCCCTCTACTCAGGGTTTTCTATCCTCTCCCACACAACATGACCAAAAACCAGACCAGTTAATAACATTATGGTCTTTACCTGCTTACATGGAAGAGTCATACATCTCTTGCTTAAATCAAAAGTCATAAATGATGAAACTTAGTGAGGAAGATGAACTGAAAATAAAGATAGGCTAAAATCTAGGAATCGTAAAACAATTAGTGAAAGCAAAGGAAAAGTTCTTTTTTATGGAGGAATATCATTGAGCCATACCGAGCAGTGCTAGGGCTTACTCCTGGATCTGTGCTCAGGGATCAGTCTTAGAAGTGCTCAGGGGACCAGATATCTGTGCTGCTGGATATTGAACCCAGGTTGGTCATGTACAAAGCAAGTTCTTTATCTGCTGTGATATCTTTCCAGCCCCACAAAGGAAAAGGTTTGGAAAGAAATAAAAATCACCACACACAAATGACAAAAAAAGAAAACAGCCTTACTGCTAATAAAGAGGAAGTTTAACTTGTCTAGAGAAAAGATAAAAGTAGCTATAACATTCCGATCCTGATCTAGGCTCCAGCTCCCTGAAAGTCTGTGAAGGCTCAGAGAAATGAGGACACTGCAGAAGAAAAGTGTGAAGCCCACAGAAGTTGATTCATAAGGGTTAAGAATCCATTTCAGTATCATGATTGTCTTTGAGAAATTGCCACAGCCACCCCAACTTTGTGCATACAAAGCAGTGATTAATCAGCTACCATCACTACAAAGCAGTGATTAGTCAGTTACTATCACTACTAAGGGAAGAGCCTCCACCAGCAAATGTGGCTAAAGAGATTGTGCAGTGGGCTGTAGTATTTGCTTTGCAGGCAGGAGGTGAAGGTTTCCTCCCAACACCAAGGTCTCTCAAGTACAGTTAGGGGAGACTCCTGGGAAATTAGTTGAGAGTTGCCTCTCAGCACCACCAAATGTGTACCCCCAGTCAGCCATTCTAGGTTGCCACACAAGGCAAAAAAATATACCTTACTATGTAAATTTTGAGCAGCAAGGTGTAAATGATTAGCAGCAGTTTTAGCAATAAAGTATTTTCTCTGGGATTGCTCACTGCATGGGCTTGCTCTTACTAGTTGACTAGGGCTTACTAGCTCTCTTGGTTGTAGACCACCAGGGGCAGTGCTTGAACATTTGACTGAGATACAGAGATTACAATGGCATAAGGAGGAATCACATTTGAACATGTATGTTTGTGCGTGGAATCATACTCATTCTCATGAATGCAAAGCAGGTGCTCAAAGTTTGTGTTCACAACTTCAAACAAAACTGGTGTTCCTGAGTTACATAAAGAATTTCCAAATTAATGAATGTTTGTGCTGTTGCCTTGACAAATATTATTGCACAGTTAGCACATGACAGTGTAGTATAGACACAACACTTTTGTGCACTAAGACTCATTTTACTTTGAATTATTTTATCTTAATATTTATCTCATTGCCTCAAAAGAAGCCAGAGTAAACCCCACACCATAATGGCAACCATTTTCAACATCCAGACTCCACAGCTCTTCAGAGCTCCACCCAAGCAAGAAGCCAATCTCAAGCCCAGCTTGTCAGAGCTCCACCCTAGAGAGAAGCCGATTTCAAGCCCAATACTCAATGGACCTGAAGACCTGTCCTGTTACAAATTACTCTATCCACTGATGAGGAGAAAAGCATTCTCTTCTGACAGTAGACTGGGTCCCTAGGATAAATCCAGAGCCATGGCAGAGCCTGACAAGCTTGAAAACACCCGTGGTGTATTCAATATGCCCAAAACAGTAACACTAATGGACCTCATTCCCAACAAATGGAGGCGTTACCAAATCGATGAACAATGGGAAGACAAGTGATGCAAGTGATTTATTCCATTGTATTATGCTAGAACAGACCTATATTTTAGAATAAGACCTGTAACATCTCTGATTTCTGCCTATGAAACAAGAGGATGACTGTTCAAGCAAGGATAACAATAAAGCTCTAACAAAAGGACTAAATAATTGACTAAGATAAAAATACATTAAAATGAGAGTTTGTCTATATACCAGTTCTGACTTAATAAAAATGCTTTAATATGAATAATTGCACGAACCTACAGAGGACAAATGACAATATTCTGAGTCATAAGAGCCACGAGTTACTGAGAATACATGCCATGTTTCAAGATGGAAAGACTTAGCACTGTAAATATGTTAATACTCTACAAATTAATCTGCAAGTTTTATGAAACTCCAAATAAAATTATATTTAACCTAACCATTTAATTCAACAGATGCCTGGAAGGAAAACCCCATGAAAATAACCAGAAAAATGCATTTAAAAGAGTAATAAAGGATGACTAACCCCAGCAGAGAGGCAACTTTACCATGACATTATAATTTTAAATAGTGTATTACAGCCCTACACAGTTCATGAAACTAACTTGAGAAGAGGTAGATTAAAATGACAACATATCAATGGAAAAATAGTAAAATGGTTTAAAATAATAATAGCAACAGCACTATAAAGTACTCTATCTAATCTATCTAATCTGTCTGTCTGTCTGTCTATCTATCTATCTATCTATCTATCTATCTATCTATCTATCTTTCTTTCTATCTGTCTGTCTGTCTGTCTGTCTGTCTTTCTGCCTGTCAATTGCCATATAGACCCCAGCCCTTCACAAAGAAGTAAGTTCCAGATATAAAAACTGATTCTTACTTTTGTGTGCATTCCTTCACAACTTTTACTTTGGTAGAAACTTATTCACTTGTGTTTTTACTAAGAATTTCTTATATATAATTTTCTGCAATGTGCTTTCTTCATTTTCTATCAATAAGTTTATAGTGAATGAGAAAAGGCTGCATTTGAGAAGAATAATGAAGGCAGCTTTTGTCATCAACTATAGAGTTCATCCAATGAACAACAACTGAGTTGCTTCCATGGGCCAGGTATGCTCCTTGGTGCAAGGGACACAGCAGTGAACACGACAGTAGTTCTGCTCTCATGGAATTAACCTCCTGATCAGGAGAACAGAGACCATAAACAAAAAGGAATCAACTATATCATATGCCATCACTGTAACTTTCTTCCCGTTCATCATCGATTTCCTCGAGCGGGCACCAGTAACATCTCCATATGACCTGTCTCGTGCAAGTAGAGCCCAAGGGCACCTGCTTGCTCCAGGAATATAAAGAGCCTCAAACCATTCCATCAGGTCATGGGAATGAGGTCTATAATTGTTACTGGTATTTGGCATATCAAATACAACATGGGTAGCTTGCCAGGCTCTGCTGTGCGGGTAGCATACTCTTGTAGTCATCTCAAAATCCAGCATTTATTGATGAACCACGTGGCCGTGTAGGGCCGAGCAAGCCAGGCTGTGATAGGCTGGTCTGCTGGGTGGAGTTCTGATGAGGGGGAAGTCTGGGTGTGGAAAATGGAGGCCCTCATGGAGTGGAAGTTCGTCTGGCTTGTTGTGAGGCTCTGCTGGGGTGGTAGGCCAGGGCTAGAACCTGCCATCCCTCCTGGGTGCCTCATGAGCGGCTGGGCACAGGGAGAGCCAGTAGCAGCTCTGCCCCATGTCTGTTTCTGGATCAGCATACCTGGGCCAGATTAAAAAAGACTGCAGCAGGGTGGATCTCGATGAGCCAGGCTGTGATAGGCTGGTCTGCTGGGTGGAGTTCTGATGAGGGGGAAGTCCGGGTGTGGAAAATGGAGGCCCTCATGGAGTGGGGTGTTGTCTGACTTGTTTTGAGGCTCTGCTGGGGTGGCAGGCAAGGGCTAGAACTTGCCATCCCTCCCGGGCACCTCATGAGCGGCTGGGCACAGGGAGAACCAGTAGCAGCTCTGCCCCATGTCTGTCTGCATAAGTCATATGCCATATGGTGAAAATTCAACAGAGGGAAATAAAGCAGGAAAAGAGATGAAGAGGGCATCTGAATAAAGGTCTGGTTGGTGTGAAAGAGAGTCATATAGCTTACAGAGCCATGTTCCTAGGCAAGAGAACAGTGGTCACTAAGGTCTAATAGAACAAACCAAGGCCAGAACAGCCTGGCCTTGGCCTGCTCTACACCTAATTTAGAAGTTGTCTGGAGAGGGAGTTGTAGAAAATGAGTTGGGCGCATAAAGCGTTCCATCAGGGCCTGCATATAACTTGTTAACTGTGATGTTTCTTTTGAATGAATTGAAACTTATTAGAGCTCTCGGAAAGGTATTAGTCAAGGACAAACATAATGTTCTAACATGTTCTAACATCACTGTATCACTGTCTTCCCGTTCATCATCGATTTGTTCGAGCGGGCCCCCAGTAACATCTCCATATGTCCTGTCTCATGCTAGTAGAGCCCAAGGCATCTGCTTGCTCCAGGAACATAAAGAGCCTCAATCCATTCTGGAATGAGTCTATAATTGTTACTGGTATTTGGCATATATTCTAACATATTCTAACATAATGTTCTAACATATTCTAACATGTTCTTCTTATCAGGATCACTAAGTGGTTACTGTATGGAGAATGGCCTGGAAGAAAAACACCTACTATAAAGCCAGATCATGAAAATGATCAAGAACAAGAAATGAAACTGGGAACATTGGCGGAGGGAAGTGAACACTGGTGAAGCACTGAATGACTGAAACACAATTAGTTAAAAAAAAAAGACAAGATGGAGACAGTGCCCAGGACAGAAAGGTACACAAAGGTAAATAGATCCAGTATATATTTGAAGGTAGATCTGGCAGAATTTGTTGATTAGTAGGATGAGAATTGTAAAACAGAATCTTTACAGTTCTAAGAAATTTATGATGAGCCATTGGGAAGATGGGTTTGCAACTGACTGAGATGAGAAGACTGTCACATGAGGAGCTGTGAAAGGAATGTACTTAGGTTGTCCAAGATAAATTTGAGCTGCTTAAATATTCAGATGGAGCAACTAAATAATCAGGTAGCTATGGGACTGGAATTGAGGGGGCAGGTCAGGAATGGATACTTAAACTTAGAAATCCTGGGCTGCAGAGATAATACAGTCAGTGGTCAGGAACTTGTCTTGCATGTGCTAAACTTGGTTTTAATCCACAGGAATACATAGTCTCCTAAGCACACCCAGGTATGGTCCAAAAACAAATTAAGACATTCTCAGGCAACTTTTAAAGCCAAGACTGAATGACAAAACCAAGTAAATCAAAGCTTTAGAGACACTATAAATATTTAAATTTTCACAATAAAATTACTTACATATGATTCAGACAAGTTATCATTGTTCCTTTTTCTCTGTGGTCTTTGTTGCTGTTGCCTTGACCAAAAATCCCATACACTCAGTAGTGGTGCTCCTGAACACTGGTTGCTGCACTCACTGAGGCCCAAACTAGGTTTGGTCTCACACACTTGACTGTGTGTTTGCATACACACTTGGTTGCAGACCCCTAGAAATGATACAAACTAATAACAGTGCCATATTAAAGGGGAAACTGGGGCTTGAACTTGTTGCCTCAGGCCCCCAAGGCAAAAAGGTCTCACTGTATGCCCTCTGGCCATTCTCATTTATACTTTTTTTTTTGGTTTTAGGACAGGGTTTTCAGGGGCAACTCATAGCACAATTCTAGGAGATAACTTCCTGTACTGATCAGGGATCAAACCCTTGCCTCAAGCATGCAAAGCTCTCCAGTCCTATGAGCTATCTCTCTGGCAACCCCCAGCCCATTTATATATTATATTCTAGAAAAACTGTTAAAACACTACAAGGAAATATATTTAAAATTTATATAATTATGTGTAAAATGTTCTAGGTCTGGTGGCATATAGTTAATAAAAGAAATATAAATATAATTACCCAATAGCTTTTTCAATGTTCTCTATATGACACATCAGTACGAGTTCAATACGGGGAGTGAAATACAGTGGGAAGGATGCTTGTCTTGCACACAGCAAACTAGATTTTATCTCCGGAAAGTCATCAGATCACCAGAACCACACCAGGAGTGATTACTGAGCAGACAGCCAGGGCTAAGATCGGAGCACTGCAAGTATGGCACAAAAACAAAAACAAAAATAGAATTTAATGTGATACTAGAAAACAGACAAGATTTACAAGTCACAAACCTTAATATACAAACATTCCTTGTAATTCTTTAAGAAAAATGTAAATACTACAATGAGGGAAAATATAGATCTGAACACAGAATTCATAAGACAAACTTACATTCAAAAGTATGTAAACATGACTTATACAACTAAAATGATAACATCTTAAACTAAGTTGTCGCTGGCAACTTATTTTTTGGGTCCACCACTTCATTTTGGCATATTTGCTAATAAATGTGTTATATATCATTTACTCTAGATTTACATTAAAAATTTCCAAGGCTGATGTGGCAAAGTCTAACAGAAGATTAATATTGCACATATTCTTGGACTAGAAATTCTTTCTCATTTAAACTTATCTTAAAGAAATGTTTTGTTTATGAGTAAAATTCACATTTTGTTTAATAGGAACTGAACTGTGATACCTTAAAATAGTAGATATCAACTCAAGTGGAGAAAGGTAACTATTATGACAGAAAAGTTTGCAACAACTATATGATATGCCATCATGGACACGTGGATTATGTTTTTGAACAAACCTGATAAGAATGTTTATATGGGCCAAAGAGATAATACAGAGGTTAAAGTGCTTGCCTTGCATGTGGCCAACCCTGGTATGAATCTGTGGCACCATGTATGGTTCCCCAAGCAGCAAACGGGTTCACTCCTAAGCATAGAGCCAGGTTTAGGCCCTCAGCACTACTGGGTATTATTAAAACCCATTTCCCCCAAATTAGTTGTACATATTTTGTACATGTAGTGAACATAACTGATAATCAAAAGATTAAAATATATATAACTATAATCATCATAGAAAAATCTGAAAGAAAATAGTTGAAAATATCAAAAACTGTAGTGGGAGCATAGGCTTCCTTCCTTCCTTCCTTCCTTCCTTCCTTCCTTTCTTCCTTCCTCCCTCCCTCCTTCCCTTCCTCCCTCCCTCTCTCCTCCCTCCCCTCCCTCTCTTTCCCTCCCTCTCCTCCCTCCCTCCCTCTCTCTCCATCTCTCCCTCTCTCTCTCCCATCCCTCTCTCTCTCTCTCTCTCTCTCTCTCGCTGACTCTCTTTCTCTCGTTCTTTCATTTGCTATTTGGGTGACACCTAGTGATGCTCAGGGTTACTCCTGGCTCCGAACTTAGGAATTACTCTTGGTGTTGCTTGGGGATCCAAATGGGATGCTGGGAATCTCGACTGGCCAGTGCAAGGCAAATGCCCTACCTGCTGTACTATCTCTACAGCCTTCAGCATAGATATTTTGATTTTCTGCTTAACTGTACTTTGCAGTTTTTACCAAAAATTTTTTTTTCTAACTTTGCCAGTTAAAAACATGAAATCAATATAAAAAGAAATTAAAGAAAGGTCAAATAAGCCTGTTGCTTCCAACATTATATAATCCTGGAGTGCTTCAAAACCACCCCTGTTGTGTGCTGACAATTTGTCCAGATGTCTGGGATGAGAGAAACAGAGCATCTTTGTCCTAGCAACTTGGATGACTGGGCACACAAACAACCTGCCCCTTATTTTATTTATCTGCACTTTGACAGGGCAATTTCCCCTGTCATCATCATTTTGCTCTTCTGGTACGAATCCATGGCACTTTGCTGGGCATTTTACACTTTATTGCATCCATACAAATATCTTCCAACTTGAATGTTAATATATCATTTAACCAAAGGAAAACCAAGGCATAAAGAAAGATTAGTAACTCCTTCAATATATTTGTCAAGGATGGAGTGGTGTTGAATTTCAAATGCTGATCTACTTCCAAACTTGGCTCTTTTCATTATGATTTCCCTAAGAAGGAATGAATGCAATCCAAGATGATTTAAACGATAGAGGGACATTAAATGACAATAAATCTTACTGTGAAGCAATTTTTCTCTTTTCAATTACATTCCAAACTTGGCTTCAATAAGGGCAAATTCTCAGTGTTGCAAAAAGCCTATCTAGAAAATCTGTTAACATTTACTAATTTCCCTTTTTAATAATAATTGATAACATTATTTTGCTATATTAAATCTATTTTCACCTCTTATCTGGAGTAAATAAATATTGATTTTTCTATATACAGTCGGAATAATTTTAGAATAAATTTTCATTAGTAGATTTTAAAAACTGGGCCACTCCAGGGGCTTCTCCTTAGAAGTGACCCCTGGTATAGCAGGGAAGCCATATGCGGTGCCAAGAATATGTATTGGGGTCGGCTGATGCATAGCAATCACCATACCTCTGTACTAGACCTCTGTCCCTCAGAAGATTAAATAAAATATTCAATAATTGGGGAAAATACTGTTCCCCAACATTTATCTTGTTAAGTTTTAATTTGTTTTAAATTTGATTCTATTCTTCTATGATTTTGCCCTTTGCTTTCATTTCTCTTCTCTTCCACACCATCACCTTAAATATATCCCCCAGCTCTCTTTCCAGGTAAACACTATATTATTGACATTATCAAAACATTATTTTGTTTTAACTTTGTTTTTTATGCTTATTAATTTTGTATCTTTTGATTTCACACCTAGGTGAAATCATACAATACTTTCCTTTTTTTTCCTTCTGTCTTATTTTTCTTTGCATCAATACCTTGGTCTTCTTATATATTGCTATTAGTAGAAAAACTGAACCGGTTTCTTTTCATTGTGACTAATATTACATTGTAGAAATGTGTTGTGTCTTCTTTATTCAGTCACATTTCAACAGGCACATTGAAGTGTGTTTCTGTATTTTAATCACTGTGAATAATGTTGCAATAAACATGGATCAGGATAAAACTCTCTAATACTTGTTTCTGCCTTTGAAGCACGTTATTCTCACAGGTGTTAAGTCATCTATCATTGTTTTGTTAATTTGCTCTTCCCTGAAGAATGTGGTGAACATTTTTTCACATGCCTATTAGCCAGCTGAAGGTCCTCACTGAAAAAGTATTCATCCAAATGTTCTTCACAGTTTTTGATTAGATTTGTGGTGTGTATGTGTGTGTGTGGGAGGGGGAATTGGTGTGTGTGTGTGTGTGTGTGTGTCTGTGGTTGATAACTTGTATGAGTTCTTTCTATATCTTAAATATGTGTTCTTATCAATTGTCTGATGTGCAGATTCCATATTCTATTCAGTAGGCTGATTTTTTCATTCTTTTTATATTTTCCTTTATTGTCCAAATATTTTCCAATTAAATGCAATCTTAATAGTTTATCTTTACTTTCATTTTCTTTACTATTGAGGTTCAGTTCCCCCAAACATTACTAATGTCATAAATCTTTTTTTTTTAATCTTTGTTATTGCCCCTGTATGTTATGATTTTTGTCTTTAGGCCTTTAACCCATTTAAAATATTTTTATACATGGAAAGAGAATAGTTTACTTTCATTCTTATATATATGGTGATCTGTTCTCCACAGCAACAACTGTTGAATACACTTGTGAATGAAATTGCATTAAATTTCTTCTTCTGGGCTAGAGAGATAGTTCAATGAGCTGGAGAATATGCTTTGCATGAAGGAAGACTTGATTTAATCCCTGACACCACATAGTCCTCAGAACACTGCTGGAAGTGCGTCCCAACGACAGAGTCAGAAACTGTCCCTAATTATCACCAGATGTGATCCCAAAACAAATGAAACCAAAGGCAAACCAAAAAAAAAACTAATATATTTCTTCCTATGGTTTATTGTTAACACTAAGGAATGCAACAGAATTTTTATTTATTTTTAATCTGTTACCTTACTGTACTCATTTATCAATTTGATTCTCAATTTGATTCTCAATTGTTTTAAATTGATTCTCAACTGTTTCTTCAACTTCACTGTATCACTATATCACTGTCTTCTCGTTGTTCATAGATTTGCTCGAGTGGGCACTAGTAACATCTCCATTAATCCTGTCACAAGCAAGTGTAACCCAAGGGCTTCTGCTTGCTCCAGGGAACAGGAGGAGCCTGAAACCATTCTTCAGGTCATGGAACTGAGGTCCATAATTGTTACTAGTTTTTGGCAAAACAAGTTAATAAAACATGGGTAGCTTGCCAGGCTTTGCCGTGTGGGTGGTATAGTCTCAGTAGAAGGCTCTCATCTCAAGCATTTACTGATGAAACTTAAAGGGGGAAGATCAGGTTTTTCTCTTGGACGGAGCTCTGAGGAACTATGGAATCTAGATGTTGAGAATGACTGACTGCATGATGTGGTTTGCTCTGGTTTCTTGCTAGGCTTACTGGTATCAGTTAGAACCTGTCTAGAACTATATACAATGTATAAATGTGAAAGATCTTGGGAAGGACCTTATCCTAAAAATCACCATTCTCTAAGAATATCAGAGGCCACAGAACGACCGCGTGCCAAGGGGGCTGTGGGTCTAGCGTGGGTGGGTCTCTCTCTCTTCGGGGCAACTGGCATGGAGGCGGAGGAAAGGGCAGGGCCCAAAATTGCACTCCGAGTCCGGCCAGCGTGGTCTCTCCCGCCCATGAGAGCAAACCCTTGGAGCAATATGGACTCAGCCAGGGGCTGGCCGAGCCCCTTACCAGGAGGTCAGCTCCATGGGTTGTTTCAACTTCTCTTCTGAAAATGATAACCTTTTTCTAACTTGGATTCCTTTAATTTTTTTATTATATACCACTAATAATGAATTAGCAGAAATGGTGATAGTGGACAATCTTGCTTATGCCTGATTTTAAAGTTATCAGATTTTCATTACTTAGTATGATTTTAACTGTGTGCTTATAGTATATATATTCTGTGATATATAACATAATATTTGTTATACATTATATCAACT
Source organism: Cryptotis parvus (assembly GCA_021461705.1). Lineage (NCBI taxonomy): Eukaryota > Metazoa > Chordata > Mammalia > Eulipotyphla > Soricidae > Cryptotis > Cryptotis parvus. The sequence continues at coordinate 78,705 of JAJIBD010032270.1, forward strand.
TTTATATGTTGAAGGATCTCTAGATCTTTGGAATAAACCCTAAATTATTTATGATGTATTACCCCCTTAATTCATTGTTCAATTTGATTCATTGATTCTTTTCTAACTTTAGTTAAAAACTGCTTTACAAAGTTGTTCATAATGCAGTTGCTTTGGGCATTCGATGTTCCAGCACTAATCTCTCAATCAGTGCGTCCTTCCCTTCACCACTGTCTCCAGTTTCCCACCTACACTCCCAAGATTTTCCCCTTGGAAGGCACAAAACAATATATATATATTTTGTTTGATGCAGCAAAATGGTAAGTGGAATTATTAAAAAAATAGATCAGCAGAAGAAAATTTGTGAAAATTGTAATGTCTTATAATGGTGCTATTAAAGTCGTTTGCTTGAGGATACGGGGGTGTGGATGGAATGGAGCAGGCTTCTGGGACTGGGCGGCTTAGGGTGAGCCAATTCCGTGTCCCAAGTTTTCTTCTTCTTTTTTTTTTTGGGGTCACACCCGGCAATGCTCAGGGGTTTCTCCTGGCTCTGCACTCAGGAACTACTCCTGGTTGTGCTCAGGGGACCATATGGGATGCCAGGGATAGGACCCTGGTCGGCCTGGTGCAAGGCAAACGCTCTACCCGCTGGGCCATTGCTCCGGCCCCCAGAGTTTTCTTTGACCGCGAGGGCAGTGGGGACCGTCCTATCGCCCTGTAAAAACCCACACCAGGGGCCGGAGCGATAGCACAGCGGGTAGGGTGTTTGCCTTACCCCGCCCTACCCTGATCCCCGGCATCCCATATGATCCCCTGAGCACCGCTAGGAGTAATTCCTGTGTGCAGAGCCAGGAGTAACCCCTGAGCATTGCCGGGTGTGACCCACAAAAGCAAAAAAAAAAAAAACCCCAAAAACACCAAGGGACACCCATTTCCCGGACCTGTCTGTCCACCGCAGGGTCATGGGGACCAGAACTGGGAGCCAGAGCCACACTGTTAAACTTAGAGTCATTCTACGGGGTGGCAGGTGAGAACGTAGAGGAGCAGGGCGGCGGCAGTATCGTGCCCCCTGCACACCCACGGCTTTGCCCTCCCCCCAACTCCCCCTACTTTCTACCGATTTATCTCTGAACCTCCCAGACTTGGACCAGGCAGATCTTGGAAAATTGGGTTCTCTCCCATTTTGTGGATGGGTGCGTTCTAGTGTGACCTTCCATCCCCCCACCTTTTATTCACAAATAGTAACCTGGCCTTGCTGGCGGCTAACCCTGCTTCAATTTCCAGCATCCCTTTCGTCTCTTGAGCACTGCCAGGAACAATACCTGAGCGCAGAGCCGGGGAGTGATCCCTGAGAACTGCCAGCATGGTCACGCCCCACCCCTTCCTCTTGGAAAAAAAAAAAAGATTAAAGGAATCTGGCCTGCTCTACATCGTTTAAGAACATAGTTTTATTTATCCGGACTTCCCTCTCGTCAGAACTCCACCCAGCAGAAGAGCCTATTACAGCCTGGTTTGCTCGGCAGCGTGGTTCATCAATAAATGCTGGATTTAGAGGTGACTACAAGAGTATGCCACCCGCATGGCAGAGCCTGGCAAGCTACCCGTGTCCTATTTGATATGCCAGATACCAGTAACAATTATAGACTTCATTCCCATGACCTGATGGAATGGTTTGAGGCTCTTTATGTTCCTGGAGCAAGCAGGTGCCCTTAGGCTCTACCTGCATGAGACAGGGCATATGGAGATGTTACTGGTGCCCGCTCGAGCAAATCGATGATGAACAGGAAAACAGTGATACAGTGATACAGTGCTCCTATTGTGCTGTCAGTACTGTGAGTTTGGAGGTATCTCTCAGCCGCATATGTGGCCCCACATTCCAGAAGCTCCAAGCTCTGTAAAACTGGGATGATTCTTAGCCTGCCCTCCTCCTGGAGGGGCCCTTGTTCCCAGGTATTTTATAGAAAACTTTTGCATCAATGATAATCAGAGACACTGGTATTTAGGTATTGCATTTATGATGATACTCTTGTTTAGATTTCAGGATAATGTTTGCTTCATGAATGTATTTGGAAATATTCATTTTTGTTTTATTTTGAGAAGTTCTTCTCTATGGATTAGCATAATGTATTGATAAGGCATTTAGTATAGGTCTTTGTCTCTTAGGATATTTTTATTTTTTTTTAATTTATTTTATTTTATTTTACATTTTTTATTATACCACCATGAGATATACAATTACAAGTGTTTATAATTGGTTCTGAGTCATACAGTGTTCCAGAACCTATTCCTCTATCAGTGCCCCATTCACACCACCAAAGTCCCCATACTCCCTCCCACCCACTCCCAGCCTGCCTCTATAGCAGGCACTTTTTATTTTTCTCTCTTTCTCTCTTTTTTGTCTCTACCTCTGTCTCTGTCTCTGTATCTCTCTCTCTCTTCTTTTACACATTGTGATTTGCCCTACAGACATTTAAGGTCTATCATGTAAGTCTCTTTGTGTATATTCAATGGTGAGTTCTAGTCTGGCATTACCAGTTCCCACACTTAGTAGAACACTGGTATATATTTATATCCCATTAATGAATGCAGTCATTCTAATTCTGTTCTTAGGATATTTTTTAAATTAGTGTTTCAATTTTCAAAATTATAATAACTGATTAAGATTTTCTATAATTTTTCAGGTTTTGAAGGTTATATTTATCTGAATATTTACTGCTTTATTTTTAGTTATCAGATTTGTTAGGATAGTTCTTTATGATAATTTATTATGATTCTTTGTGTTTTATAACATCTGTTACAATTTATCTTCCTTCATTTCTGAATTTATTAGAATTTTCCCCTTTTTATAAACCTAATTAAATGCTTATCAGTTTTATATAGTTTTTAAATGAAAACAACTCTTAGTTTCAGCAATCAGTCCATATTTTCCATATTTTCACACCTTGATTGGTCTATTACTATTGATGCAACTTTACCTTGATTGGTCTATTACTATTGATGCAACTTTACCTTGATTGGTCTATTACTATTGATGCAACTTTCCAGTTTATTAATAGCAGCTTAGGGGTTTTATAAGTTTACCATTTTCTTACAAGATTGTTTTCTAACCTTTTACTTTGAGACTGTATTTATCTTGGAAAGAAACGTTTGTTCCTGTAGTTAGCAAAGTGCTAGGATTTGTCTTTTTTCCTCTGGCACTCTGTGCCTTTCAATTGTTGAATTCAGACCATTGAAATTTTAGAGAATTACTGAAATTTAAGCATTTATTTTCATTATTTTAAGGTGGTCTTGCTCTCTTGATTGGTCATTGTCCTTTTGTGTTATCATAGTTTCTTTCCTTGCATTATAATGTCCTTCTTATGTACTGTATTTTATTTCCTTCTCCAGTTTATATTTTTCTTACATGGACTTTGTTCCAGGATTTTCCTGAGGCTTATATGCGATTTTACCTGTGGTCTCTTAAGTACAATAATCTTGTGTTCATTTTAGGGGTCATATTTTTACTTCCCCCTCCATGTCCCATATTGCATAACTTATGTTTTACTACTTCTAGGTGAAATGGATTTGCGTTTTATTTATTTTTATTTTAATTTTATTTTTTAAATGCTTGGTTTTGGGGTCACACCCAGCAGTGCTCAAGGCTTACTCCTGGCTTTGAGTTCAGGGATCCTCCTAGTGAGGCTCAGGGGACCATATAGAGAGCCAGTGGTGGGTCTCTGTGCAAGGCAAATACCCTACTCGTATAGAATCTCTCAAATCCCCTGGTTTTCATTTTATAAAATTTACTTAAAAATTTCTCATGAGGTCAATTTATGATGATGAAGTGCTTTAATTTGTGTTTTCTATAAAACTCCATCCTGCTACTCTAAATGGCAACCTGGCATTGTACATTATCCTTGGATAAAAATTCTTTTATTTCAGAAGTATTATTTTGTCCCACTCTCTTATGCCCCTATGGTTACACTGAAAAAAAATCTTTGAATAATTATACAGCTATACACTTATATGCATCCCCCACATTATCATAACATGCATTTTCTATTTTCTTTTATCTTAAGAGAGATCCCAAGCAATGCTCAGAGGGATACTCCTGATAATATTATACCAATCAGGTCAGATGATTCAATATTTGACCCAGTGGTACTGAGGGTTCTTAGTGCAGCCCTGGCAGTGTTTTGGGGCTCCAAAGATATAACTATCCGGAGCATTATACAGTGACAGGTATTAAATTTGTGTTCCTGTGTGTTCAACAAATGCACCCCTGACTGCTTTCCTCATCCCTTCGCTTTAGTTATTAATGCTTGAAGTAAAATATGTTACTGGTGCCCGCTCGAGCAAATTGATGATCTACGGGAAGACAAGTGATACAAGTGATGTATTTTGATATATCTGACTGGCTTTATTTTGCTTGGGTTTCTTTGAATGTCTTTTATTTGGACTTTTACTTCCTTTCCTAAATTAGGAAAGTTCTAGGCTATTTATTCAAATAAGATCTCTGCCCCCTTTTTCTTCTTCTGGGGTCCTGAATAAGAGACCATTTTTCTTGATGTAGTGCCGAGGACTCATGTTTTCACCACTCCATTCTCTTCTGCTGTTCTGTTTGAGTGTGTTCCCCTGGCATACTATCCAACTCCTTAACTCTATCAACTGTTTCTTCCTGTATACTATAAAGCTGTTTTATTGTATTCTTTAGCTCAATAATTGTACTTTTAAGAGGGTTATTTCTTTTTTATCTCCAAAAGTTAGCTCTTTCAAACTCTTCAGTTTTTATAAGTGCAATGAAGGGAATCATTCCAACACTCTCATAAAAACTCAATTTTTTTAGGTTCTCCTCTGGAGTAAAGCAGACTCTTATTGCTGATAAAGTCTTTGATTTGCTTACATTCCTTGTTTTTATCCTTTATTTCTCCATTTAATTAGACAGACGAAGTGTGAAGACACTATTTTTTTCTTGATCTGTAATGGAATTTCTGGCAGCTTAGTCTATTATTTATATTTGGATCCTTTTAATAGTTCTACTAGTCTTACTGTAATTCTTATTTTATTTTCCATTGTTTATGTTATTTTATTTAACACTGTTATAATTCTTTTAAACTGTTGTTTAGGCAAGCTGTTCAACACCGTCACATTTGAACTTTTTCCCAAGTTTTTGTTTTGCTTCATCATTTGTGGAAAATTCCTGTTTCCTCCTTTTGTTTAATACTATATATTAGCTACTGTGTGTTGAGTTGTGCAATTATGTTCACTCTGATTGCTGTGTAGGTTTTACACTGACGGCAAGATGGATATTTGCCCAGGATAATGTAGCTTTTTATTTTGACATTTCCACACCTTAGACAGGAGGTCTAGTCAACAAATAGAAGCCAAAGTAGCAGAGAACAGACGTTATGCTGGAAGTAACTATCAATTCAAGTCTGACAAGGAGCAGCTACAGTCCGAGATGATGTGCTACCTTCCTCTGCTATAGGCTGCTTATGCAGCTAGGGTTTTCCCAGGCACTTTTGGTTATCAGTTATCCCTTGGCTGTGGTCTGGTATGATCTACAGATTCTGTTGCTCAAATCTTTTACAAGGGGATAGAAAGGAGGGTGAGGGAAGATTTACCAGGTAACACGCAGTGGTGGAATTATTGATGCTGGGCTAGAAGAATGAGGCGGTACAGATGTGGTGTAGGGGTCTGTCCCAGTTCTAGGTTCCAGTACCTAGAGAGGCCATTTAGAAAAGGGCAAATTTAGGACGTGTCATTTGGCTGTGTTGTACTTTTGAGATAGCCAAGAGGAACCCCTAAGGTAGACATTTATTTACATGCAGAGAAGTATGTATCTTATACTTTTATACTTATATCTTATACATGGAAATATAGGCTTGTCTCCACCGAGCAGATGAGCCTATCGCAGCCTGGAAAGGCTGTATTTAGAGGTGACTACAAGAGTATGCCACCTGCACGGAAAGCCTGGCAAGCTGCTCGTGTCGTATTTGATATGCCAAATACCAGTAACAATTATATTAGGTCATTCCTATGACCTAATATAATGGTTTGAGTCCCTTTATTTTCCTGGATCAAGCAGATGCCCTTGGGCTCTACTAGCATGGACAGGACATAAGGAGATGTTACTGGAGCCCGCTTGAGCAAATCCATGATGAATGGGAAGATAGCGATAGTGATAGTGATAGAAAGGAGGAGAGAAATCTATATGCTGCAGATCTGAATTGTAGTCAGGTCCAGTCTCAATAGTATTCCCAGTTGGATACAGTTAGGATGGTCCTCAAAAACTGTAGGTGTAGTTAGTCAAAATAAAAATTGTCTTCCTTACAATCACTTTCAGTTTCAGGGTCTAACTAGATGGAGTAAGTACTATAGATGGTTCCAGACTCAGTGATAGCACCAGGCTGGGATAAACAGGTGCTCTGCGTAGCCAAGGTTGTGGCAGGGAGGAGAAAACCACAGTAGAGCTTGTTTAGTTCCCAACAAGCTTTTAGCTCCAGCTGTCTCCACTCAAGGTGGCTCCTTGGCTGTTTGTTGGTTGTCTAGCATCTACACTACAGCATCTACCTGCTCCCAAATCTCTCGCTGGGATGCTCTACTTGTTAGTTCTACCCTCACTAATATCTGCCATCACGTCTCTGTGACAACTCTGTTAACACTGGTCATTGGGAACTCCTTTTTTTCTGTCTTCTTTAAAAAATTTAATTACCACATGACGAACAGTTACAAAACTATCCATGATTGGGCTTCAGTCATACAGTGTGCCAACACCCATCCCTCCAACAGTGTACATTTTCCAACACTAATGTGCCCCATTCCCCCACCCCAAGCGTCCTCTATGGCAGGCACTCTTTATCTCTCTCTCTCTCTCTCTCTCTCTCTCTCTCTCTCTCTGCTCCCCTCTCTCTCTCTGTCTCTCTGTCTCTCTCTCTCCTGTGATCCTGGTTTGCAGTACAGACACGAAGGCTTATGATGCATATCCCTTGCCTACTTTCAATATTCAGTTTGAGTTTAGGTTCACTATTTCCAACTATTATTGTCTGGTGGGACCCATTTTTAGGACCTCTACTTTATAATTAATCATTAAGTTTAAAATTCAGGGAGGAGCAAAGTACATCATTTTTATTCATCTGCTAACTTGCCCCAATCCCTGCAACATACCAATATTTGAAAACTTGCCAAGTCTAAATGCTAACACCTAGGTCTTCAAAAATGTACTGAGTTGTTTCTTCTACCATCTTAGGCTTTTGTAAAAAAAAAAAGTTTACAATAACTCTCTTTGTATAGTATCATTAAGTTTCACAGTTGGTATACATATACCCAATTTAAATTAGTATATATATATATATATATATATATATATTCTGAAATTGACATAATACTATGTGGTGATGGAGTTTAAGGGCACCCAATCAGTAAATGGTGAGCTTGAAATTTGAAGTAAAAGTTTTGGGTCTCCATGGATACAATTTTGGTCTCATCCACCAAAGGGATTTTACAATTTGCAATTCTATAGGGTTTTTATTTGTTAACATGAAGGTAACCTAAGAGAAGTTCAATGCAGGGAAGATCATTCTGGGCCATAGTTGAAAGAGGGCTCTGCAAAGCAATGCTTGTGATGGATTTGAAAGAACAGGTTAGACTCTGGAAGAGTATTCATGTGCATACATGGCAGATGTCTCAGATGAAGTGACTTCCATACCACTAAGGACAGTGTCTGGAATACAACGTTCTATAATACTTTTTCTCTGAAAATGCATAGTAAGATCCTATCAAAAGTTAACACCTTACTGTGAATTAATTTCTTTTGCTTTGCTGAAAGCAAGTTGGAATAATAAAACATTCCAAGTTCCAGGAGTTGATCAGAGCACAGACACTACACTTTGTGGAAGCAACAAAGCTGACTCTGAAGTGTGAGCCTTGCCAATGCTAGTTCCATAAGGCTGTGAAAATCTTTTAGCGTTAGTGGCACACATATCAATGATATTCTCTACAAAAGTCCAGAACAGTCTGGCTCCCACACACTTTCAAGTACATTTCTCTCTGTGATAGTATCAAAAGGAGTCCAAATACTTGAGGAACCTTAGGAAACACAGAGTTAAATTTTCTGACCACATTTTCCAACCTGTGTCCATATAAAATTCGAGTCAAGGAATCAACTACCATCATGGGCCTCTGCTGTCCAAGGCTCCATGTTTATTATTGGGAAGATCACTTACAGCCCCAGGGAGGTCACAGAGTTGAACTGACATGCTTCCCATCCTCTCTGCTCTTTAGCTGGTCATTTTAGACATTTAAACCTGACACTTCAGATCCTTTCGTCCTGAAAACCAGATGTGCTCAGCAGGAGAGAGGAAAGGGCTCTTCTGTGCTCAACAGAATCCAAATGTGAACAGGGCCAACTCGACAAGTAAGCCAAGGGTTTGTTTTCTCTGCCCTCTCCCTGGCCTTTGCCTCTTTGCTTCTTACAGATTGGTTCTGTCTTCTTGAAAGAACACTTTTTATCAAATGCCTCAATTTTAATAGCCAATCTATTTTGTCTCTGAACTAGTTCTTTAGTAAGTTCCCTCTTCAATGCCGTTGTTGCCCTGGTCTTATTCAGACTCTCATCATGATTACTCTGCATTTATGAAATAATCTTGATTTGCCTCCTGTCTTTTCCCCCTTAAAGGCAGTTCTCTGTATTACTATAATATTTATCAGAATAATCGATATCATGGCCCCAGGGAAATGGGTCAGCAAAAGCAAAGCCTTGCACTATTCCTGCATGTTTCTACTGCTTCATATGTTCAGCAGTATTTTATCTCTACTCAGAGTGTAAATAGACTTATTGATTAATTGTTTTGGCTATTTATTCATTCATTTATTTATTTTATCTATTTATTCATCGATCTATCTGATTGTTTATTTACTCATTTACTTATCTATTTATCTATTTATTTCTCTACATTTATTTATTCATTTATTCGTTCATTTATTTATTTATTCATTAATTTATTACTTTATTTAATTTTACTTACCGTGAGGTATACAGTTTGCAAAGCTGTTCATGATTGGGTTTCAGTCGTCCAGTGTTCCGGCACCTGCTCCTCCACCAGTGTACCTTTCCCAACACTAGTGTCCCCAGAATGTTTGATTTTTGGCTCCTGGTCATGCCTGGGGATCTTGTGGTGCCAGGAAGCGATTCCAGGCTCGGAATTGCAAAAGCATGTGCACTAGCCTTTAGAACATCATCGTAGCCCCAGCGACTTCATTTCTGTAAAAATTTCCATTTACTTGAAACTAGGACTTAGAGACATGGGGCAGAGCTGCTACTGGCTCTCACTGTGCCAAGCCGCTCATGAGGCACCCAGGAGGGATGGTGGTTTCTAGCCCTGGCCCGCCACCCCAGCAGAGCCTCACAACAAGCCAGAGGATCCCCCACTCCATGAGGGGCCTCCATTTTCCACATCGGACTTCCCCCTCGTCAGAACTCCACCCAGCAGACCAGCCTATCACAGCCCGACTCACAGGGCCGCTGACTACAAGAGTATGCTACCTGCGGCAGAGCCTGGCAAGCTACCCATGTCGTATTTGATATGCCAAATACCAGTAACTGTTATAGACCTCATTCCCATGACCTGATGGAATGGTTTGAGGCTCTTTATGTTCCTGGAGCAAGCAGGTGCCCTTGGGCTCTACTTGCATGAGACAGGTCATATGGAGATGTTACTGGTGCCCACTCGAGCAAATCGATGATGAATGGGAAGACAGTGATACAGTGATACAGACCCTACATGTGTGAAACCTTGAATTCAACCCCAACAGCACCCGTTAAGAGGCTCTTCATATTACAGTCCCCTCTAATAATCCAAGATAATCTACTCACCTTAGTTTAATCACATCAGTGAAATCCTTTTATCATGTGAAATAACAGTTACAAACTCTGGAGTTTTACACAGAAGCATATCTTTGGTGAAGTCCAGGGATAATTATTCTCTTATACTTTTACTTGCACCTTGTCAATGCCATCTTGAAAACAGTTCATTTTGTTTTGTAGAAGAGCAGTTGGCTGCTCCAGGCACTTTTATACTTTAGTTCCTTAGCAGGGAGAGCATAAATTGTTCTGGTCTCTCTGAGGGCCCCAAAAGAAGTATCTTTCTTAAAACTCTCACTAACCTCTTCTCTAAGTGGTCAAAAGATCCTCATTAACCTCTTCTCTAAGTGGTAATAGTTTGGTCATGTGCTCTTCCCTGAACCACTCATAAGGGCCTCCGAATAAAATAGTGCTGATCATTTAAGCAGCGAATAGTGTTAAAGGGTCTGCCAAGTGCCATGAATAGAGAGAAAGATGGAAGGAAATTCAGAGTAAGGACAATAGCTCTGACAAAAAACACAGGGCCGGGCACCCTGGGAGGCTACTCCAATTATAAGAACGGTCATAGCCTTTCTTATAAATGAAGTGATTCCACTGCTCATCTAACCACTCATGGTCCCTGCTTACTCTTATAAGAACTACCCAATATTTTCCTGGCTTTCATAGCTAATTTTAAGGACTGCCAGGGTAGGGAGGCTTTGAATTTATAAATCTCAACTGACCCTCCAGGGTGGATGATTAGTTGTTGCTCTTCTAGTAACCACACTGGAAAAGATAAAATGTTGACACCCTGTTTATACTTAAGCAGCAGTTACACATCCCTTGGGGATGTCCACTTCAAAATTGACTGAATAACTCTGAGGTGCTGTGAGGCAGAGGCTGAGATCAGATTTCTCAGGATTCAGGGACTGATATTTTCCTCTGCGCCTGTTGACAATGTTTCTGTGGTCTTAAATATTTTGCTCTCATTTCCTGCCTCTTTCTCACATAAATTTATTCAAGAGCACTCTGGAAATATTTTTTTGTAATTTCGCATATTCTCTATGATAATGTTTGAGGCAATGTCATTTTACCCTTTTCTTGATGAGACTTTTTTTTAAATTAAGAATTAGAAATGTTTCACTTTTTTCTTCACTTTTTAATTCTAAGAAATCTCATTCACACAATGCTTCCTTCCACTTCCATGTTTCCTTAAACCTGAAGGGGCTGAAAAGAAAGCAGGTAGGTCATTAGCTTGGACCCGCTGAGTTCAATCCCTGGCACCACATCTGGTCCCCCTTGAGCCACACCACCAGTGCTCCCTAAGCACAGAGTCAGAGAGAACCCAAGAACAGCACTGGTGTGTAATACTGGAGTTTACAAAATCATATTTGATGGTAATAATTCATGTTTGGGGTCATACATAGTCAAAAGTTAGTGTGATGTGGAGAATCATCAGAGATCCACCCTACAGCAGTCTTTTTTCAAGCCCAGCCCAGGTATGCCTGATCCAGAGACTCACATACACAGGGCAGAGCTGCTACCAGCTCTCCCTGTGCCCAGCTGATCACGAGGTGCCCGGGAGGGAAGGCGGGTTCTAGTCCTGGTTCACCACCACAGCAGAGCTTACAGAAGCCAGAGGAACCCCCACACCATGAGAGCTGCCATTTTCCACATCTGGACTCCCAACTCATCAGAGCTCCACCCAGCAGAAGAGCTGATCACAAGCCCAGCTCATCAATAAATGCACAAGTGAGAGGTGACTACAAGAGTATCCCACCCACACAGCAGAGCCTGGCAAGCTACCGTGTTGGGTTTGATATGCCGAATACCAGCAACAATTTTAGACCTCATTCCTATGACCTGATGGAATGGTTTGAGGCTCTTTATGTTCCTGGAGCGAGCAGGTACCCTTGGGCTACACTAGCATGTGACAGGACGTATAGTGATGTTACTGGTGCCCGCTCGAGCAAATCGATGAACAACGGGAACACAAGTGATACAAGTGATGTGGAGAATTGCATAGGAGACATAAAAGAGAAGATCTGAACTATCACTTGTTACTTAGATTACCCAGGCCGGGTACCTATAAATGCCTGGTTCGTACTTTTTGTCATCTGTACAATAGGTAGGACCATTGTGTTGCTACCTGTTGAATTTTGGGTGCACTAAAATTGGGGTTAAAATTACTAACATACCTTCCTTACACAGTATTTTTGTGAATCCATCAAATTTGTAGCATATGGGCCATTTTAATTTTGCTGATGTGAGTAAAGAAGACAGGAGATTGGCTGAAAAAGCAAATGCTTTAGAATCAGCCAGGATTTAAATCCTGATTTCAACATCTTTTACCTGTATGTCTTTAGACATGTTACCTAATTTGTTTCGTCTCATTTCTTTCCTGTAAGTAAATATACTTGTTTTACTGGATTCAAGAGATTTAAAAAGATAAGATGTTTTAAATTAAACTATGATCTGGTTTCTTTCTTAGCCTTTCCCCTGATTAACTCCTGATCAATACTTCTCTTTCAATCTAATAAAGACATCAAGGAATGGGTTTTCAGCATTTTTATGAAAGACATTTACTGTGTCATAAAAAACAATGTTAACATTTTACCCAGCTATTGGGACATTGAATTGTATGATTTTGTTTTTTATGGGTAAACTTGTTTTTTTTCTCTTTTTTACCCTCTTCTGTGCTCAACTCAAAGTCAGTCCAGATATGGTAACAGTAAATCAAAGAGACCGTTATAGGTATAGATACCTCTCAGTCCCATTGCTCATCTCCGAGACTGAAATAGAATCATATGAGCCTTCATTAGGATCACTGCTTTGCACATGAAACCCTTGAACACTACGTAATGTGATCTCTATTTTCCCTCACCTTTCAATTCTCTGATTCCAGGAAACCACAGCTCTGCTGGATTTTGTGAAGCAGACCACAAGAAAGTTCTGTAACTTTTATTAATTTTCCTTGCAGCTACTCTTTCTTTAAAAAGGCACTTGTCGCTTCTGCTACTCCTTCCTTCCCTGAAAGATCAGCATGCTCAAATTGTTTCCTTCATTCAGCTGGGTCCAAGCATCTCCTCTGCTGAGAGCGCTGACCTATCTTGTTCCTGCATTGCACAGCCATGATTCTCTCAGAACCTTTAGCTTCAAATTTCATGTATGGCACCCTTCCAAGTAATGAAAACTTTGAAAATGCTTTGTCTTAAGATAAAATGCCTAAGAACTAAAATTTGAGTTGCCTAGTCCATCCTCTATGCATTGCCAATAGCCTACTCCAAACATGAGAGACACTATAGACCCTATTCTGACCAATTCCCTTAGGAAGAGCAACGTTGAATGCTCTAGTAGCTTCTGAGAACCATAATCTTGAATACAAATGTTTTTTGGATCAATATTGGCAGAAGTTTCAAAATTCAGGTATTTCAGTTAATAGAAGTATGTAGTCTGAGTGGCTCAGTGACTCATGTACTCATGGTACATTTGGCGCCAGGAGTGGTTTAAGTTAGTTAACAGCCCAAGAATAGCATCAAATCACAAAGTAAGTAAATTATTTCCTTTTCTGTTTTCTGTAATTATTATTAGGAATCATAATCTTGGAAATCAGCTTTTCTGGATTTCCCATTCCCTTTTTTAAACTCAGAAACTCAACAGAGAAAAATAAATAAGGCTGAAAAAGGGGACTATACTTCATAGCATTTTTTTTCTTTTTTGGGTCACACCCAGCAATGCTCAGGGGTTACTCCTAGCTCAGTACTCAGGAATTACCCCTGGTGGTGCTTGGGGACCATATGGGATGTCAGGGATTGTACCGGGTCGACCGAGTGCAAAGCAAATGTCCAACCCACTGTACTATGTCTCTGGCTCTATGAATCACATGTTTTATGTTCACTATCACTATCTTCCCGTTTATCATCAATTTGCTCGAGCGGGCTCCAGTAACATCTCCATATGTCCTGTCTCATGCTAGTAGAACCCAAGGGTATCTGCTCGCTCCAGGAACATAAAGAGCCTCAAACCATTATATTAGGTCATGGGAATGACCTAATATAAATATTACTGGTATTTGGCATATCAAATACAACATGAACAGCTTGCCAGGCTTGCCGTGCAGGTGGCATACTCTTGTAGTCACCTCTAAATAAAACAATTATTGATGAACTGTGCGGCCACTAGTGGCCACGCGAGCCGGGCTGTGATAGTCTGGTCTGCTGGTTGGAGTTCTGACGGAGGGAAGTCGGATGTGGAAAATGGCAGCTCCCATGGAGTAAGGGCGGGGGGTCGTCTGGAGCCAGATGTTTTATGTTAGCCTTTTAAAAATTGCCTTTATGATTCATTAGTTCTCTTATTTTTGTGATGATAATAATATCAAGCATACCTTTATATATTTGCGTGTGTAGAAAAATAGATGTGGCAAGAAAGTATTTTTTCAAATAAAAATAGTAAGGAGATACCAGTACACGTGGCACAAATAAGTAGTAGCTATCATGACGTGACACGAATGAGTGAAGTTAAAATCTTAGTGCAGCTGAATGAGTGAAAATCTTGGTAGGCAACTTAGAAGTTTTAAAACCCTGCCCCTCCTACTTACTACCTGATTTCAAATCCTACCCCTCCTATTCTCTAGTTGTATTCATATTAGAACAGTATTTAACAATTTAATGATTTTCTATTAATTTTTCTTTATATTTAAAATAAGGAGAGATCTATTTATAGAACCAAGTCAAATAAAATAGATGTAATATGGGCCCTGCATTCTATTGTTTAGAACAGAAGCTGAGTAACAGGTATCTTTCTTTTCCCTTTTGTTGTTATTTTATACTTGTTACTTAAAATATTAAAGGATTAGCTAAGAATAACTGCACTACCTTTTGTTAAACAATTAACCTAACTTAGTGACAAAAAACGTAGCTGTCATTGCAACATGAACCTACTAATTTCAACTACTAATTGTTAACTACTAATCTCAACTCAAAGACCAGAAGGAAAATTCTTATACTAAAGTCATTGGGTGAAGGTTTCCACTTGAGGAGTCAATGGAATCTGCTTCTCTTGGTGCTCTTCTGCAATAACTACCATGATTTCTTAAAAGGTGCCAGGAGTGCATTTCCTGTTTCAGAATAACACCCTCAGTGACTCAGATCTGCACACTGTAAGACAGGAAGAAGCTTGCCTCAATCTGCACTTCTCTCTTCTCCCCTCCTGCCTCTATAACCCAAGTTGCCACTCACCAACAAGTCCTGTCTCATTAGCTTTCTTATCATCCTCCCTACCTGCCCCCTGAATTGATGTCCAATCCGTTTTCTCTATTTTATATGGTGCTCGTGGCAGTGGCTCCCTAGGTCTGCCATATTCCTTTTCCCCATTCCTCCTCTAAGCCCACTTGATGCCTTCTCCAGGACCTCCTAATCTTTCAAATTCCCTGTCTTTTTGTCCTTAGTTTTACCTCTTTAACTTAAAAAAATACATCATGAACAATGGATGAGTGTCCCCTTTTCCCCACATCCACGCCAGCACTTGTTGTTCTTGCTCTTTTGAATATGTGCCAGTCTCTGTGGTGTAAAGTGGTATCTCATTGTTGTTTTGATTTGCATCTCTCTGATGATTAGTGATGATGAGCATTTTTTCATATGTTTTTTGGCCATTCGAATTTCTTCCTTGCTGAAGTTTCTGTTCATTTCTTGTCCCCATTTTTTGATGGGGTTGTTTGTTTTCTTCTTGTAAAGTTCTACCAGTGCCTGATATATCCTGGATATTAACCCCTTATCAGATGGGTATTGGGTGAATATTCTTTCCCATTCTGTGGACTGCTTTTGTATCTTAGTCACTGTTTCTTTTTGAGGTGCAGAAGCTTTTCAGTTTCATGTAGTCCCATATGTTTATCTTTTCTTCTAGTTGCTTTGTTAGTGATGTTTCACCTTTGAAGATGCCTTTAGCTTCAATGTCGTGGAGGGTTTTTCCTATATTTTCTTCAATGTACTTTATGGATTCAAGTCTGATATTGAGATCTTTAGTCCATTTTGATCTGATTTTTGTGCATGGTGTTAGACACAGGTCCAGATTCATTTTTTACACGTTGCTGCCCAGTTTTCCCAACACCACTTGTTGAAGAGGCTTTCCTTACTCCATTTTAGACTCATTGCACCTTTATCAAAGATTAAATGATCATGTGTTTGAGGTTGGGTGTCAGGATACTCTATTCTATTCCATAGGTCCACAGGTCTGTTTTTATTCCAATACCATGCTGTTTTAATTACTACTGCCTTGTAGTACAGTTTGAAGTTGGGAAAGGTGATGCCTCCCATCTTCTTTTTCCCGAGGATTGCTTTAGCTATCCTTGGGGGTTTATTGTTCCATACAAATTTCAGGAGCGTTTGGTCAATTTCTTTTGAAGAATGTCATCGGTATCCTTATAGGGACTGCATTGCCGGCTGGTACAGCCTTTCTGGAAAACAATATGGACTTTCCTCCAAAGACTAGAAATTGAACTCCCATTTGACCCAGCCATACCACTCCTGGGAATCTACTCTGGGAAACCAAAAATACGCAGCGGAAACACCATCCCTACTTTTATGTTCATAGCAGCATTATTCACAATAGCCAGAATCTGGAAGCAACCAGAGTGCCCGAAAATCGATGACTGGATAAAGAAGCTTTGGTACATCTACACAATGGAATACTATGCAGCTGTTAGGAAAAATGAAGTTATAAAATTTGCCTATAAATGGATGGACATGGAGAAGATTATGTTGAGTGAAATTAGCCAGAAGGAGAGAGACAGATACAGAATGACTGCATTTATTTGCATGGCATAAATATATATGTACATATTATGATACCAATATCCAAGGCCAAGTGAAACATATATCAGGAGGTCTTGTCAAAGGTGGAGATTATCACAAACGTGTGGAAGTTAGAGTTTAGGTAAGACAGAAAATGGAACAGGGGGCTAACAATAGTCGAGGGTACTAATGCCAACCTAGAACTGAGCATTAAATAGAGGCAAAAGGATACAAATGACAACCTTTTAATGTATGTTCTGTAATCCATAGTCTGGAAGGGAAGGAAAAGAGAAAGAGAGAGAAAGGGAAAGAAATAAAGAACCTGCCATGGAGCAGGGCTGGGGAAGGGGAGGGGAACCGGGGATGTTGGTGGTGGGAGATGGGCACTGGTGGAGGGATGGGTGCTGAAACACTGTATGACCAAAACCCAAACATGAACTTTTTAATTGTATATCTTTTTATTTGTATATCTCACGGTGGTATAATAAAATACTTAAAAAAAAAAGAAATATATTCAATAAAAAAAAAAAGAAGAGTTTCAGGGACATGATTGTATAGCTTTATCATTTAATGGCACATACAGCCTTTCTGGAAAACAATATGGACTTTCCTCTGAAGCTCCAGGCTGTTCCTGGAGCTTCAGATGCCTCTGGGCTATTTTGCATGTGACAGGATGTATGGAGATGTTCCTGGTGCCCGCTCGAGCTAATTGATGATCTACGGGAAGACAGTGATACAGTGATCATTTAATGGCAATACAGAATTAAAAAAAAAATACATCATGATTTATAATACTTTTAATAGTATAGTTTCAGGCGACGCAACTCCACACCCACTCCCAGTGTCAGTATCCCTCCTCCAGAGTCTCACCGTCCTGCCTGCATACTCTCCTGTCCTCCTGGAAAATTCATATTTCTAAAGAATTGTTACAGTTTGGGTCACATGTTTATAAAGGATCAATGTGTAGGACTTCGATATGCAGAGCCGCTACACTTCTCATTCATCAAAATGTCCGAGACCCTCGACCAATGTTCCATATCAAATCCAGTCTGCTGCATCGTCACCAGCCTCCTCACTTGGCATTCTCAGTTTTGTAATTCAGGACCAAGCGTTTGCTATTATATGATACCATGAAAACATAATCACTTATTACTAGGGAAATTCGTACCAAAATGGTAATAAGATATCATCATATACCAATGAGAACAGCATATATCAAGAAGACTGGAAAGTCAGGCTGATGGGTTGTGGTAAAAGAGGATACCACGAATCTTATCACAAACCATTTTCCCTTTATACTTCTATGCTTTTCCATCCCCTGTTCCTTTCTTCTTATTATTAATCCTTCAGATCATTAGCTGTTTCCACGGAATCATCTACTCTAGTCTTTGTCTTAAACCTTTTATAAAGTCAGTTTTAATGCTTATACATTTTATTTTCTTCACATTGATCTGTGCTGAAGCTTTTTAGAACTTAATCGCTATATTGTTTCCCTACTAGAAATGACTCATGAGTAAGGTGATGTAGACATGACAGTGACTGTCACATATTTATTCAGTTCATATTTGTTGAATAAATGAATTAGTTGTCCTTTACCAAATTTGGACTTCTGTTTATGGTTTTAATATTTTTAATTATTGTAGAAACTACATCTAATATAAAATTTGCCACTAGTGACAGACAGTACATTCACAATGTTGTACAAATTCACAACTATCTAGATCCAGAAAAATTTTCATGACTCTACCCCAAAAGTCTATACATCTTAAGTAGTTACTTCCTATGTTTTTTCACTCTGTCTCGAGCCTATAGTACCTCAGTCTGCCTTCCACTCCCTTGGGTTTGATGACATTAGCAAACACTACATATAAATTATTCTCACAGTTTTGCAGCTGTCTCTTCCAATCTCGAATTAGCTTTATCATTTCGAAGCCCATCATTTAGCACATCTTGCATGAAGAAAGAAGAAATGCTTATTAAAATTTAATATATTTCCTTGACTTAATTTAATATATTTATTTATTTTTTTTCCATACTCCTTTTTTTATTTTATTTTATTTTTCTCTTTATTTCTTTTCTTTTTCCCATTTCCACCACCAATGTACCCCTCCCCCTCCCGTCCCCCACCCGCCTTAATAGCAGGTACCCCAGTTTTCCTCTCTTTCTCTCTCTATCTCTCTCTCTGTCTCTGCATCTCTCTCCCTCTTATTTTACACATTGTGGCTAGCCCTGCAGATATTTAAAGTTTATCACTTAAGTCTCTTTGTGTATATTCAGTGGTGAGAATTTAATATATTTAATTAAAATTAAATATATTGCCCCATGACTCGCAGACATGGGGCAGAGCTGCTACTGGCTCTCCCCCTTGACCAGCCGCTCACGAGGCGCCGGGAGGGATGGTGGGTTCCTAGCCCTGGCCCACCACCCCAGCAGAGCCTTGCAACAAGCCAGGCGACCCCCCACTCCATGAGGGCCTCCATTTTCCACATCCGGACTTCTCTCTCGTCAGACCTCCACCCAGCAGACCAGCCTATCAGCGGCCACGTGGTTCATCAATAAATGCTGGACTTAGAGATGCCTACCAGAATATGCTACCTGCATGGCAGAGCCTGGCAAGCTACCCGTGTTGTATTTGATATATATGCCAAATACCAGTAACAATTATAGACCTCATTCCGGAATGGATTGAGGCTCTTTATGTTCCTGGAGCAAGCAGATGCCTTGGGCTCTACTAGCATGGGACAGGACATATGGAGATGTTACTGGGTCCCGCTCAAAAGCAAATCGATGATGAACGGGAAGACAGTGATTTCCTTTTAAACACATCATATCAAATATTTACACAAAACATATCTTTAGTCCCAAAAGCAAAGATTTTGCTCTATTTTCCTAGTAAGAAATTGACAGAGTCAGAGATAGTTTTAATGTGTTGATTTTTATTGTTATACTACATAATAGTATAACAATAAAATTGTTATATGGAATAAATACTACATACTAATTTGTTTCCAAAAGTAATTTTAAAAGACTAAAAAATAGAATAAGATAATAGAGTTGAAAACATATAAAATGTTCAGGCAAAAGTGGAAACAAACATGTAAACCACCTATGAAAATAGATAATAGATAATAGATAATTGCCACAATTATTTGCTTCCTACAAACCACGTAGGAAAACACGTCGAAAATTTTTGCCTATTTTAAAGTGATAATTTTCTTTTAATGAAATTAAAATAAATGTACTACTTATGTATACCTAGACATTTACAAGTAATTGATTTATGTTAGACACTACCCTCAGTTGTGGCTATAAAGAGGTATTTTGAATCCTTGTAAGTTTTCCAGGGGTTCAGGTTAGAATGCCTCACATAAAGATACTTGTGATAATGTACTCACTGGTGCTTTAAAAATGCCAAGTTTGATTCCATGCATGACACTAGTAGAGTTCTTTATTTACTTAAATATTAAATTTCTATTCTATAAGCTTGTCAGTCGAGCTACAATCCAAAGTAATCCCAGAGCAGCAAAGTTTGCCAATTTTCAAAATACCCCTTCAATTAGGGTAGTGGGTGTAGTTTGGAAATGGGTTCCCATGAAGACTGATTTGACCCACAGGTCAAGTAGAGTGACCTGCAGTTATTCATATATTTAGGCACAATGTTCATTTGTCATTATTCTATACCACCTGGAAAAGACTGAGTCCAAAATATCCCACCTGGTAGATATTATACTTTGATCAAAAAATCAGATCCACATAAACTAGTTCTTGATTGAAAAATGTGCCCATGAGTCTGCAAAAATGGAGTTAAAGCTGCTTTCTGTATTTGTTAAAACAGACCTTCCTTTTCTGTAGCCTGGCAGAGCATAAGCTTTATAGAAGGTTCTCGTGGGAAATATTCAGGCTTCTTTAGCATCTGATGTTAGCTGAAAGTGCTCTGAGTCAGCTGAGAATAGTTAAAATTGCCCAAATGAGAGTTTATGTTGTACTTGGTAACAACTGCAAGGTTATTTTGGGGAAGCTGGTCTCTAAGGCTTCCTGACTCTTGGTCAGCACATCCCTGCAGCCTCTGGACTGGATTAATTAAGGCCTTCCATGCACACATACCCTCCTACTCTGAGAATGATGGTAAAGGTCATAGCCACGAAAACCACAGAGGCCTCAATGACATCCTATTTTGGCGTTAGAATTCCAAGAAAGCTTTTCGTTAAAATAAACATCAAGAGATTTTAAATAAACTATAGTGATTATTAGCTGACAAGGCATTTTCCCCCTTAAGAGTGATCCACTGAAATCCAATCCATATGCATCCATTCATTCGACAAGTATTTATTGTTGAACACCTACTAAGGGTAGACACTATACTGGGAGCAGGGATTCTACGATGAGGTCTGACAACTTCAGGGCATTTAAGGGGTTTATGTCCTTGAGTAGTCTCATACATTCAGTCATTGAGAACACATTTGTTGCATGTCTACTATGTTCCAGATCCTGTGCAATCAACTACACACCTCATATACTCTGACAGTCCCCTAAGAGCACTGACAGTAGTCCCTAAGAACAGAGTTACAAGTGACTCCTGAGCACTACCAGGTATGCACTTCATCCATGCACACGCACAAAAATAAAACAAAACTGAATAGACCCCTGATCGCAACAGATTAAGTTCTTATGAAGACTGCATTTCAGAGAAGCAAAGTATAAACAATAAACATAATAAAATATACATATGTTGGAAGTTGATATGTGCATAGGAGTGAAGTGGAAAATCACAGAAAAATATTAAACCAGGCGACCAAGGTTGGAATCATTGAGAAAGTGTCACTTCAACAAACATTTGCAGAAGTTGGGGAAGTGGGTCAGACTGAGAAGAAATGAAGACAAACCAGGACAGTGGGAACTGCGAGCGCAGAGACCTGACAGAACCAGCTTCTATATTTGAGCAACAGCACAAAGGCCAATATGGATAGAGTGGAGTGAACAAGATAGAAAATGGTAGAAACTAAGATTCAACTGAAAAGGGAGGTTGTTATTCATATAAAACTTGTAAACCATTGCAAGGATTTGGATCATGATTCTATGTGAAACAGAAGCCAGAGAAGGGACTGAACCTGATTTCTCTTTATTTTAGAGTCTAGCTTCCATGTTGAGGCTATTAAGAATCAAAGCACAGAGAACTATTTGGGAGATACCGGGAAAGGTCTTGGCTTGGACCAGGATTACTGAGATTAGCATCATTGTGAATATGATGAGAATACTTTGATGGTAGAAATAACACAGGTCCTGATGAAGTGAGTGTGAGAAGTAAAATAGACACTCGCCTTCATGTATCCAAGTACTCTTTGATTCCTTAACATATTCCTTTCTTCCTGATTAACTTACACAACCCATAGAATCTGAACTGATGAAATGGAGGTGATGTAGACACAGTTTCAACTCTTAAATATCCAAAGTTCATGGGACTTATTAGCCAATGTATTATCACAGATATGTGATAAGGATCATTTCATCTTAGGATGCCAGGAATTCAGGCATGGAGGAAAAACCTTTGCATTTAAGTCTTAGAGGAGGAGTAGGTCTTAGCTGGTAAGAGCTAGAAAAGACCTCCCAGCAGAGGGAAGGGTAGGATCATGTGGAACACAGAGGCTGGGAGTGTCATGGCATCCAGATTTCAGATGAGAAGTCATAGGAGAGGGTTAATAACTAGACTAATAACTAGATGATGTGACCAGATTTGTGTTTTAGGAAAAACACTAATTTAGAAAGGCAAATGCATTAGAATTATCTTTAGAAAGTTACTGATAGCACTGAAGTTACTACTAATTTTGTGTCCTCTATCTTAGAAAAAGTACAATAACACAAAATCATTTAACTCTATGCGCATTATTAAGGACTTCCTAGAGAATCATAATCAAGGCATACAAAAAATTCACATATATGTCCATCTCTAGAGACACAGATAATAAGAAATTGGCCCATTCTATTATGAAAGCTAAATCCCATAACCTATTGTCAGCAAGTTGGAGACACAGGATGCTAAGGTATGGTTCTCCATAATATCAGAACAAATGCTTTTGAATTGTAGTTTCAATTAAGTGCTAGAAATTCCTGCATGAGATCCAGTCTGACTCCAGACTGAAACTGAGATCCCTGTGTCAGCAGCTAGGCAGAGAGAATTCTCCCTCCTTTGTGTTTTTTTCTATTAATGCCTTCCAAAGGATGGAATGATGCCCACACCACATTGGGAGGGCCATCTGCTGTACTTAGCTTACAATTTAAATGCTAATCTCATCTAGAAACACCCTCACAAACACATCAGTAATAACATTTAACTAAGTATCTGAAACCCTCGGTCCTGTCAAAAAGGCACATGAAATTAACCATAACACACCATCAATAAATATCAATTAGTAATAAATAAACTTTCTATCAAAAACTGGGGAATCTTTTTTTATTCCAGCCATGAGTCAAATCACACTTATTAAAATATGTGTAGCACTGTTAAAAATTAACTTTATAAGAAAACTGTGAGTTATGTGAATCTTAACTCAAAGTGCAGGAAAATCAATTTGTGCTTTTAAAATCTTATTTTACTATGCCAGGGGGTGCAAGTGGGACAAATCTAGAAACATAGTGTGGAAACGGCAAGTCTGGGTGTAAGTCGCAGAACTTTTTTTTTTCTAAGCACAGTGGTCCAAATATGATTCCCAGTCACATTGGTGATCTCATGAAAGGTACACAGGAATACCTGCAGAAGCTTACTAAATCAGACTTTCTACATGCAGAACCCTGGATCCAGATTAGTCTTTAAGAAATGTAGTATATAGCTACACACAGTGGAATTGAGTAGTTCAAGTTCCTCATTCACATAATGGGAATGATAATAGAATGCCTCCCATCCAGGGTGTAGAGAGTATTAAGTAAAACAACTATTGGCAAGAGCTTTGGCACAATGCTGGAACTTCTGACATTTGATGGATAATTTGAATCAAGTAACTAAAATATGAGGTTGAATTTAATAAACATTCTGATGGTGTACCAGCAGAGCAACCCAACGCAATTATAGCCATGAGGAAGAAGTTCAGTTCTCAGAGGAGGAAAAGATGGGACAGTGTGTTACTTGGGTATGTGACCTTGCACTGTGAATAATTTCAAATCTGACACCAAGCACAGATGCTTTCTTCAAGCACTATTGAAATCAATCTGAGCAAGGTTGAACTCTCCTGAGTTACCACAAAATCTGCCAGTGCAAGCTATGAAGGGGAATGGTGATAGTTCTTTGCAATAGGCAAGCTCTAACTGCTTCTCCAACTACAAGAGAAGCCTGCCAGTGAAGGCCATGATCTTTCCTCTACATTTCCAGGATCTATCATAATGTTTAATCAAATGCTAGAAATATATTAGCATCTGTGAACCTGAACTGCTTTGAACTTCACCTTGAACCTGAAGAACACTTACAAATCTCAGGTGACAGAGCATTCTACATGCATGGTACTGAAAAAGGCACGCCAGAAGAAAGGATATTTGTGGAGGAGGCAGTGCAGAAGAATGATATTGGACAGTGAGTAGGTAGGACAGAGCATGCAGAGGAAAATAAAGGCTGTAGGATAAGACTGAACAGACCTGAGTTAAGAATTTATGCTCTATAAGCAATATCATCTATTGATATTTTTTTCATATGTTTTTTTGCCATTCGAATCTTCTTCCTTGCTGGAAGTTTCTGTTCATTTCTTCTCCCCATTTTTTGATGGGGTTGTTTTTTTTTCTTCTTGTAAAGTTCTACCAGTGCCTGATATATCCTGGATATTAACCCCTTATCAGATGGGTATTGGGTGAATATTCTTTCCCATTCTGTGGACTGCTTTTTGTATCTTAGTCACTGTTTCTTTTGAGGTGCAGAAGCTTTTAGTTTCATGTAGTCCCATATGTTTATCTTTTCTTCTAGTTGCTTTGTTAGTGATGTTTCATCTTTGAAGATGCCTTTAGCTTCAATGTCATGGAGGGTTTTCCTATATTTTCTTCAATGTACTTTATGGATTCAAGTCTGATATTGAGATCTTTAATCCACTTTGATCTGATGCTCATCATCACTAATCATCAGAGAGATGCAAATCAAAACAACAATGAGATACCACTTTACACCACAGAGACTGGCACATATTCAAAGAACAAGAACAACAAGTGCTGGCGTGGGTGTGGGGAAAGGAACACTCATCCATTGTTGGTGGGAATGCCGGCTGGTACAGCCTTTCTGGAAAACAATATGGACATTCCTCCAAAGACTAGAAATTGAACTCCCATTTGACCCAGCCATACCACTCCTGGGAATCTACTCTGGGAAGCCAAAAATACGCCCAGAGGAAACACCATCCCTACTTTTATGTTCATAGCATTATTCACAATAGCCAGAATCTGGAAGCAACCAGAGTGTCTGAAAATCGATGACTGGATAAAAGCTACACAATGGAATACTATGCAGCTGTTAGGAAAAATGAAGTTATAAAATTTGCCTACAAATGGATGGACATGGAGAAGATTATGTTGGAGCGAAATTAGCTAGAAGGAGAGAGACAGATACAGAATGACTGCATTTATCTGCATAACATAAATATATAGGTACATATTATGATACCAATATCCAAGGTCAAGTGAAACATATATCAGGGGGTCTTGTCAAAGGTGGAAATTATCACAAACGTGTGGGAGTCAGAGGCTAGGTAAGACAGAAAATGGAACAGTGTGCTAACAATTGTCGAGGGTACTAATGCCAACCTAGAACTGAGCATTAAATAGAGGCAAAAAGATACACATGACAACCCTTTAATGTATGTTCTGTAATCCATAGTCTGGAGGGAAGAAGAGAAAGAAGAGAGAAATGGAAAGAAATAAAGAACCTGCCATGGAGGAGGGCTGGGAGGGTGGAGGAGGAACCGGGGAGCGTTGAGTGGTGGGAGAGATGGGCACTGGTGGCGGGATGGGTGCTGCAACACTGTATGACCAAAACCCAAATATGAACTTTTAATTGCATATCTTTGTAATTGTAAAAATAAAAAAAAATTTAAAAAAATGAAAAAAAATATAT
>JAJIBD010032271.1:0-30816 GCA_021461705.1 Cryptotis parvus
TTTACACTTTATTGCATCCATACAAATATTGATCTCTCCATAACTCTTGAATGTTACTTATATCATTTTTTAATCAAAAGGAGAAAACTAAGGTAAAGTAAAGAAAGATTACGTATTGGGGGAGTAACTCCTTCAATATATTTGTTTATGAGCTTGAGGGTGGAAGCCGAATTTCAAATGCCGATTCATTCCAAACTTGGCTCTTTTCTTTTCATTACATTTCCTTGAAGAAGGGAATGAATGCAATCTTTAAGATGATTTAAAACGATAGAGGTGCATATTAAATGACAGTCAGAATCTTACTGTGAAGCAATTTTTCTCTCTCTTTTTCAATTATATTCCAAATTCTGGGCTTCTGGTTATAAGGGCAAATTTCCTCAGTGTTAAAAGTTCTTGGCCCAGAAAATCTGTTAATATCTCAATAAATTTCCTTTTAATAATAATCTGATAACATTATTTCTTGCTTATGGCTAAATCTTATTTCTACCCATCTTAGAGTGGTCAAATATTGTGATTTTTCTATATACAGTCTGAATGGCTCTTTAGAATAAATTCATTAGTAGAGCTCTGGCAACTGGGGCCACTCCAGGGGCTTCCTTAGAAGTGACCCCCAGTGCATATAGCAGGAAGCCACGTGCCAAGAATAGATCGGGTCAGCTTGATGGCAAGCAATCACCATACCTCTCTGTATTTTCGTATTCCCTGTCCTCAGGGAAGATTAAATAAAATATTCAATAATTGGGGAAAATACTTTCACCCCCAACATTTATTCTGGTTAAGTTTTAATTTGTTTTAAATTTTATCTCTTATTCTTTCTATGATTTCTGCCCTTTGCTTTCATTTTCCACACCATCACCTGTAAATATATCCTCAAATTCTTTCCAGGTAAACACCTATGATTATTGACATTATCAAAACATTATTTCGGTTTTTGACCTCCTGGTTTTTTAAGTGCTTATTACCTTTATATCTTTTGATTTCACACCTAGGTGAAACTTATACAATACTCCTCTCTCCCTTTTTCCTTCTTGTCTTATTTTTCTTTTTGTGCATCAATACCTTGGTCTTCTTATATTACAAGGCTACAGAAAAAAAAAAAAAAAAAAACAAATCGAACTGCCTTCTTTCATTATATTATTACATTGTGTGTGAAAAATGTGTTGTGTCTTCTTTTATTCAGTCACATTTCAACAGGTGGCTTGATTGAAGTGTTTTTGTATTTTAATCATCAGTGAATGTAATGCTTCAATAAATATGGACTGTGATGCCAAACTCCTGGATTTACTTTGTTTCGCCCAGCTAATGCTATTCTCACAGGTGGTGCGGGTTTGTATCTATCATTGTTTTTGTTGGCTTCCAGCCTTCCTTGAAGAATGTGGTGGAACATTTCTTTTCACATGCCTAGTTAGCCAGCTGAAGGTCCTCACTAAAAAGTATTCATCCAAATGTTCTTCTACAGTTTTGATTAGATTTCGTGGGTGTATGTGTGTGGGAGGGGGAACGTGTGGTGTGTGTGTGTCTGTGGTTGATAACTTCTAGGCTGAAAGCCTCTTATATCTTAAAATATATAAAAGTTCTTTATCAATTGTCTGATGTGCAGATTCCATATTCAGTGATTCCATAGGCTTTCTGATTTTTTCATTCTTTTTTATATTTCTTCCTTTATTAGTCCAAATATTTTCCAATTTGAAATAAATCTTAATAGTTTACCCTTACTTTTTTATTTTCTTTACTGGCTGGTGTTCAGCGTTCTCCTAAACACAGCCAATGTCGAGTACCTCCTTTTTTTTAATTTGGTTATTGCTCTAAAAGGTTATGATTTTTGTCTTTAGGGCCTTTAACCCATTTTAAAAATATTTTTATACATGGAAAGAGAATAGCCATACTTTCATTCTTATATATATGGTGACCTTGTTCTCCTCTGGGCAGCAACAACTGTTGAATACACTTGTGAATGAAATCAATAAATTCCTTCTTTCGCTAGAGAGATAGTTCCGGGACGAGCTGAGAATATGTTTTTTGCATGAAGACTTCTGATTTAATCTCTCTGATGTACCATAGTCTCCCTTGTGAACACTAAAAGTGACAAATTCCAACGCACAGAGCTGTGTGAAACTTGTCCCTAATTATCACCGATGATTCCAAAACAATGAAACCAAAGGTAAACCAAAAAAAAAAAAAAAAACTTACTATATTTCTTTTCCTTATGGTTTATTGAAATAATAATGGTGAATGCAAATAGAATTTTTATTTACTTTTTAATCTGTTACCTTTACTTTACAAATTATTTATCAATTTGATTCCTCAATTTGATTCTCACCAACAGCTAAATTGATTCTCAACTGTTTCTTCAACTTCACTGTATCACTTCGTATCACTGCCTCTCTAAGTTTGTTCATAGATTTGCCCTAAGTACCTTAGTAATATTCCATTAACTCTCATCACAAAGCAAGTGTAACCTAAGCGGGCTTCTAAGGTTGCTCCAGGAACAGGAGGAGCTCTGAAAAACCATTCTTCAGGGCTCGCGAACTTCTGAGGTCCATAATTGTTACTAGTTTTCGGCAAGTCAAGTTACAAACATGGGTGGCTTGCCAGTTTTCGTCGTGGGTAGAGTAGTCTCAGTGCAGAAGTGGCTCTCATCTCTGCTGGCCATTGATGAAATCTCAGTAAGCAAAAGATCAGTTTTTCTCGGACGGCTCGGAGGAACTATGGAATCTTGAGATGCGTTGAGAATGACTGTGATCGCGCTGATGCGGCTTCAAGCCTCTGGTTTCTTGGTTGGGGAAGCCGGCTTGCATCAGTTAGAACCAGTTCAGAACTATATACAATAAGTAAAAATGTGAAAGATCTGGAAGGACTCCATCCCCCAAAAATCACTTCCATTTCTCCTTCTAAGAATATCAGAGGCCAGCCAGGAACCCAATCCGCGGCCAAAGGGGGCCAGGCTTTACGGTGGCCCATCTCTCTCAAGTGAACGTAAGGGCATGGAGGCGGTGGAGAGCGGCAGGGTCTCAAAATTGCACTGAACCGCCAGCTGGGTTCTCCCTACCAGTGAGAGAGGCAAAACCTCGGAGTACAGGTGACCAAATACAGGGGCTGGCGCCCTCTTACCAGGAGGTCAGCTCCATGGGTTGTTTTAAATTTCTCTCTGAAATGGATAACTCCTTTTCTTAATCCCTGATTCTAATTTTTTTTTTTTTTTATTTATGGATACTCTAATTACAAATGAATTTCAGCGTTGAAATGGTTAGTTAGTGGACAATCTTATTATGCCCTACTCTTAAAGTATCAGATTTCTTTCACAAAGTGCCAGATTTTAACTGTGTGTGCTATGGAGAAAGTATATTATTCTTTGGTGATATAACATAATATTTGAAAGACAGCATTGAGTATCAACTTTTATATGTTGAAGGGATCTCATTCGGGAATAAAATTCCTAAATTATTTCATATGTGGCTTACTCCCTTAATTGCTTGTTCAATTTGATCACTGATTTCTTTTTTCTTAACTCTTTCTTGAAGCTAAAAATCTGTTTTTACAAAAGAAATTATAATGCAGTTGCTTTGGCATTCTGCATGTTCCAGCATCCACCTCTCCCTGACCAGTGCGCCCTTCCTCACTTCACTCGTTCCAGTTTTTCACCCATATTCCAAGATTTTCTCTTAAAGGCAATAAAACACAGAAAGAGGGTATATTTTGTTTTGATGCAGCAAAATGGTGAAAGTGGAATTATTAAAAAAATAGATCAGCAGAAGAAAATTCTGTAAAAATTGGTAATGTCTTATAATGGTGCTTATTAAAGTCGCGTTTTGAGATGTACGGGTAAAGTGATTTTTAATGGAAGCTGCGCCTCCTGATCATGCCAGGGGTGACCACCCATAAGTCCCCAAGTTTTCTTCTTTCTTTTTTTTTGGGTTGCAAAGACACTGGAGCTGCTCAGGGGGTTTCTCCTGGCTCTGCACTCAGAACTCCATTTGGTTGCGCCCCAGAGATCACCAGGTGGATGCCAGGATAGTAATCCTCACCATGGAGTGCAAGGCAAAACGCTTCTCTACCTTCCTATTGTTCGCCCCCTGGTTTTGATCGCGAGGGTGGTAGTGGGGAACGCCCTATCGCTCAAAAACTACACTAGGTAAGCCGAGCCATGAGCAGCGGGTAGGGTGCTTACTCTGCCACTCAGCCCTTCGCTCCTATTCCCATCCCATATGACACCCCTGAGGCACCGCTTGAAAGTAATCCCGGTGTGGTTTTCAGAAACCCTTGAGTATTGCTGTAGCGTGACTCCAAAAAGAAATCCTAAAATGCAACGTCTAAGGGATGTGTCTGCCTCCCCGGATCTGTCTGTCCACCGGGCTTCATGGGGATCTGAAACTGGGAGCCAGAGCCACACTGTTAAATCCGTAGAGCCATTCCTCTAGAAAGTGGCGGTGCAGTAACGAAGCAGGACGCGGTATCGCCCCCTGCACACCTACCAAGCTTCTCGCTCTCCCCCTTTAACTCCTCATTTTCTAAATTTCATTTTGATTCTTTGAACCCTCCCTGTGAGTTCTGTGGACCAGGCAGATCTTGTGGTAATGGTTCTCCCATTTTAGGATAAAAGCTCTTAGTGTGACTCCTTCCATTCCTCTACCTTATTCATAAATAGGTGAAATCTTTAGGTTTTTGTTGATGGAAGACCCTTGCTTCTAAATTTCAGTATCCCTATCGTTTCTAGAGCACTGCTCAGAACAATATCTTTGAGGCAGGTGGAGCCGGGAGAGAGTGTGATCCCCTTTGAGAACTGCCAGCATGGTCACGCCCCACCCTTCCTCTTTGGAAAAAAAGATTAAAGGAATCTGGCTCTGCTTTATATCAGCTAAGCAAACATAGTTTTAGGGTTTATCCGACTTCCTTTCCTCGTGGCCAGAACCCACCCAGTGGTAGCAGCTCTTTATTACAGCCTCCGGGTTTCTTGCTCAGCTGGTTCATCAATAAATGCTGGATTTAGAGGTGACTACAAGAGTATGCCACCCCGTATGGCAGAGCCCTGGCAAGCTACCTGAAGCCTAGCATTTGATATAGCGCTGGGATACCAATTATAGACTTCATTCCCATGACCTGACTGAAATTGGCTTCGAGTGCCATGCCCCTTGAAAGCAGGTTCTCGGGGCTCCCACTCAAAAGGAGACAGGGCATATGGAGATGTGCCAAGTGCCCGCCGAGCAAATCACAGATAGCTCATGCAGCAAAGAAGATGCGTGCTTTGACATGCGCAGCAGCCTGGCCAAAGCCCTCAGCGTCAAGGCTCTGTGGAGTTTGGAGGTGTATCTCTCTAGCCAAAGTACAGGCAATCCCGCTAACCAAAGAAGTTCAAAGCTCTGTAAAACTGATGATTTCAGCCTGCCCTCCCCTGGAGGCCTCTCTTGTTCCTGGGTATTTTATATAGAAAACCCTTTGCATCAATGATAATCAGTGAGTATACCGGTAGTATCAGGTGCATGCATTTATGTGATGATACTTTTGTTTAGATTTGCGGATGTCAGTTTTGTCTCAAAATGTATTTTGGAAATATTCATTCTTTTGTTTTATTTGGCAAGCTCTTCTCTGTGGATTAGCATATCGCATTGATAAAGGCATTTAGTATAGGTCTTTGTCTTCTTAGGGATATTTTTATTTTTTTTTTAATTATTTTTAGCCTTTATTTTAAGCATTTTTTTATTATACTCTAAATTTCACGAAGATATATACCATAGTGGTTTTTTTTTTATAAATTTCTGGTTCTGAGCTCAAGTACTGAAAGTGTTCCAGAACCTATTCTCTATCAAGCTCCCATTCACACCAATTTTAAAGTCCCCTATACTTCTCCCACCACTCCTGCAGCCTGCCTCTATAGCAGCAGGCAATTTATTTTTTCTCTCTTTTCTCTTTTTGTCTCTACTCCTGTCTCTTGCCCTCATCTCTCTCCTTCTTCTTTGCCATTACTAGGATTTGGTCTCTACAGACATTTAAGGTCTACTGCAGCCCCTTTGTGTATATTCAATGGTGAGTTCTAGTCTGGTAACAGTTTCAGTTCCTTACACTTAGTAGAACACTCGCAGTGGTGCTATATTTATATCCCGCATTAATGAATGCAGTCATTCTAATTCCTGCTCCTTGTGATAGATTTCTTTTAAATTAGTGTTTCAAATTCTTCAAAATTATAATGTAACCTGACTAAGATTTCTCTACAATTTTTCAGGTTTTGAAGGTTATATTTATTCAAATGGTTTTACTCGTTTATTTTTAGCATTGTAGATTTAAAAGTATAGTTCCTTATGATAATTTTCTATTATTTGATTCTTTGTGTTTCCTTTATAAATTCAAGCTAAGTAATTTATCTTCCTTCATTTCTAGAATTTATTAGAATTTTCCTTTATGGAAACCTAATTAAATGCTTATCAGTTCATAAGGTTTTTAAATGAAAACAACTTCTTAGTTTCAGCAATCAGTCCATATTTTCCATATTTTCACATCCCTTTGATTGGTCTATTACTATTGAAGGATGCAACTTTTACCTTTGATTGCCCATTACTTTATTGATGCAACTTTTCATTCTCTTTGATTTTATTCTACATTATTGGATGGCAACCCTCTCCTGTAGTTTATTAATAGCAGCTTAGGTTTTTAAGTAAGTTTTATTTCTAAGTATTTTCAAGATTGTTTTCTAACCTTTTACTTTGAGACTGTATTTATCTTGAAAAAGAAACGCGCTTGTTCCTGTAGAAGTTTAGCAAAAGCAAGTTAGATTTGTCTTTTTCCTCTGCACTCTGTGCCTTCTAAATTGTTGAACTGTGGATTCATTGTGAAATTTTAGAGAATTACTTTGCAAATTTAAGCATTTATTTTCTTACTTGTTTTAAGGTGGTCTTGGTTCTTTGATTGGTCAGCCGTTCCTTTGTGTTATCATAGTTTTCCTGTACATTATAATGTCCTTCTATAAACATTTTATTTCTTCTCCAGTTTATATTTTTCATATGGACTGTTCCTGCATTTTCCTGAGGCTTTAGGCAAGTATTTTACCTGTGGTCTCTAAGTACAATAATCTTGTGTCTATTTTAGGGTCATATTTTTACTCTCTCCTCTCCATGTCCCATATATATATTGCATAACTTAGTGCTCTTACTACTTCTAGGTGAAATGGATTTAAGTGCTTATTATTTTGGCTTTAATTTTATTTTTAAATGCTTCGTTTTAGTCACACTCAGCAGTGCCTGGGCTGCTCCTGAGTCTGTATCCTCCTATGCAGGCCTGTAATTCATATATAGAGAGCCAGCGTCGGCTCTGTGCAAGGCAAATAATTCTACTCAGATAGAATCTCTCAAACCTCTGGTTTTCTTATCATTCTTAAGTTAAATTTACTTGGGCACTTCAAGGAGGTCAATTTATGATGATGAAGTGCTTTCACCTGTGTTTCTATAAAACTCCATCCTGCTACTCTAAATGGCAAACTGGCATTGTACATTATCCTTTGATAAAAAATTCTTTATTTCAGAAGTATTATTTTGTCCCACTCTGCGCCCCTTTGCGGTCATACCTTCAGAAAATCTTTGAATAATTACATAGCAGCTATACACTTCGGTATGCATCCCCACATTATCATAACATGCATTTTCTATTTTCTTATCTTAAGAGAGATCCCAAGCAATGCCTCAGAGTGACCCTGATAAATATTTATACCAACTGTGCTTCCAGATGATTCTAACATTTGACCCAGTGAAGAAATTGAGGGTTCTTTTTAAAGTAGGTCTCCAGTGTTTTTGGGGCTCCAAAGATATAATCTATCCGAGCATTATACAGTGACAGGTATTAAATTTCAGCTCCTGTGTGGTTCAAATAAATGCACCCCTGATCGTTTCCCCATCATCCCTTCGCTTAGTTATTAATGCTAGCGTAAAAGAGGTGTGCTACGGTGCCCGGCCGAAAGCAATTACTTTGATGATCTACGGAAGACAAGTGATGGCAAGTGATGTATTTTGATATATCTTGGATCAGCTTTATTTTTCTGCTTGGGTTTCTTTATGGAATGTCTTTATTTGACTTTTACTTCCTTTCCTAGCCTGAAAAGTTCTAGCTATGCTTGTCTTCTAAAATAAGATCTCTGCCCCCTTTTTTCTTCCTTCTTTGGGGTCCTGAATAAGAGACCATTTTTCTTGATAGTGCCGATGGACTCATAAGTTTTCTACCAATTCCATCTTCTGGTTGTTCCTGTTTGAGTGTGTTCCTCTGGCATACTATCCAACTCCTTAACCCCTATCAACCTGTTTCTTCCTGTGATACTATAAAGCTGTTTTATTGTATTCTTTAGCTCAATAATTGTACTTCTTTTAAGAGGGTTATTTCTTTTTTTGGCCTCCAAAAGTTACCTAAATCCCTTCAGTTTTTATATGCACCGAAGGGAATCATTCCAACACTCTCATAAAAACTCACCTCTTTTTGTAGGGTTCTCCTCTGGAGTGGAAGCAGACTCTTTGGCCGCTGATAAAGTCTTTACTCGGTTTACATTCCTTGTTTTTATCCTTTATTTCCTCCAGTTTAATTAGATAGACGAAGTGTGAAGACACTATTTTTTCTTGATCTGTAATGGAATTTCTGCAGCTAGTCATTATTATATATTTCTGATCCCTTTAATAGTTCTACTAGTCTTAATGGTAATTTTATTTTATTTTCCATTTGTTATGTTATTTTAGTTTAACACTGTTATAATTTCTTTAAAACCTGTTGCTTCGAAAAGCTGTTCAACACCGTCACATTTGAACTTCTTTCTCAAGTTTCGTTTTGCT
The DNA here is from genome assembly GCA_021461705.1 of Cryptotis parvus. Taxonomy (NCBI): domain Eukaryota; kingdom Metazoa; phylum Chordata; class Mammalia; order Eulipotyphla; family Soricidae; genus Cryptotis; species Cryptotis parvus. Next base: position 8,799 of record JAJIBD010032271.1, read on the forward strand.
TCACTTCATTTGTGGAAAATTCCTGTTTCCTCCTTTGGTTTAATACTACAGGCTGCCTACTGTGTGTTGAGTTGTGCAATTATGTTCTCACTTCAATATGTAGGTTTTACACTGACGGCAAGATGGAGACACTTTCGCCCAGGATAATGTAGTTTTATTTGACATTTCCACACCTTTTAGACAGGAGGTTCAATGTAGTCAGGCTTCTCAAAGTAGCAGAGAATGGTGACGTTATGCTGAAGTGAACTATCAATTCAAGTTCGAGTGTAAGGAGCAGCTACAGTCCTAGATGATGTGCCATACTTTCCTTCTGCTATAGGCTGCTTATGCAGCTAGGGTTTTCCCAGGCACTTCTTTGGTTATCAGTTATCCCTTTGGCTGTGGTCTGCATATGGTCTGGCTGTAGATTCTGTTGCTCAAATCTTTTACTAAAGGGATAGAAAGGAGGGTGAGGGAGATTTACCAGGTAAATACGCAGTGGTGAAATCTATTGATGCTGGCTAGAAGAATGAGTAGCGGTACAGATGTGGTGGTGGCGTCTGTCCCAGTTCTAGGTTCCAGTACCTAGAGAGGCCATTTAGAAAATACAAAGTACCTCCTAGGACAAAGCCATTTTTGGCTGTAAAGTTGTACTTTGAGATAGCCAAGAGGAACCCCTAAGGTAGACATTTATTTACATGCAGAAGTATGTATCTTATATTTTTATACTTATATCTTATACATGGAAATATAGCTCAAGTCTCCACCGAGCAGATAGCCCCATCGCAGCCCTGAAAGGCTGTATTTCTAGGAGTGCGACTCTACAAGAGCATGCCACCTGCATGTGAAAGCCTGGTAGCTGCTCTCGCGCAAGTCGTATTTGATATGCTTTTCAAATGATTAGTAATAATTGATATAGGGCCTGGCCTTCTTAAGCAGACTCTCACTGAGTGCCGGTTTGAGTCCCCCATTCTCCCCTGATTCACAGATGCCTTTGGCTCTACTAGCATGGACTGGTGGGACATAAGAGATGTTACTGGAGCCCGCTTGAGCAAATCCATGATGAATGGGAAGATAGCGATAGTGATAGTGGATAGAAAGGAGGAGAAATCTATATGCTGCAGATCTGAATTGTAGTCTTCTGGGTCCAGTGTCCCACAGTATTCCCTGTGCTGATATAAAGCTAGATGGTCCTCAAAAACTGTAGAAAGTGAAGCTTACCAAAAATAAAAATTCTTGTCTTCTCCCTTACAATCAATTTCCCTTCAGTTTCTAGGGGGTCTCCAATCTAGGATGGAGTAAGTACTAGTGTGATGGTCTTGTATCTAGAAAGAGGATAGCAATTCAGGCTTGGGATAAAACAGGTGCTTCCATGTAGCCATGGTTGTGAGCAGGAGGAGAGGAAACTCACAGTAGAGGCTTGGGTTTAAATTCCCAAATGTAAGCTTTTTAGCTCCAGCTGTCTCCACCTCAAGGTGGCCTTTGGCTGTTTGTTGCTGTCTAGTTATCTACACTACAGCATCTACCTGTTCCTAAATCTCGCTGGGATGCTCTACTTGTTGGGGTTCTAATTCTCACTAATATCTGCCATCAGCTGCGCTCCTGTGACAACTCTGTTAACAATGCAGGCTCGCTGGAACTCTTTTTCTGTCTTCTTTAAAAAATTTAACACTACCACATGACTTAACAGTTACAAAACTATCCATGATTGGGTTTAGCTTCCAAGGCTGGTAGTGTGCCAACACCCATCCCCTCCAACAGTGTACATTTTTTAAATACCACTCCACGTGCTCCCATTCCCACCCTAAGCGGCCCTTCTATGGCAGGCACTCTTTATCTCTCTCTCTCTCTCTCTCTCTCTCTCTCTCTCTCTCTGCTCCCCTCTCTGTCTCTGCTCCCTCTCTCTCCTGTGATCCTGGTTTCCAGTACAGACAATGTAAGGTCATGATGCATATCTCCCTTTGCCTCTTACTTCTAATTATTCAGTTTGAGCTTTTAGGTTCCTACTTTTATTTCCTTAAATCTAATATTGTCTGGTGGGACCCATTTTTACGACCTCATTTTATAATTAACAGTTGTTTAAAATTCAGGAGGAGCAAAGTACATCATTTTTATTCATTCAACTTGCCCCAATCCCCTGCAACATGTCACCAATATTTGAAAAACTCTTGCCAAGTCTAAATGCTGTAACACTCCAGTCTTCAAAAATGTACCGAGTTGTTTCTTCACTACTTTAGGCTTTTTTAAAAAAAAAAAAAGTTTACAATAACTCTTTAGTATCATTAAGTTTCACAGTTATATGGCATGGTGTACCAATTTAAATTAGTATATATATGTATAAGGAGGCATATATATATTCCTGAAATTGATATAATTACTAAGTGCAGATGGAGTTTAAAAGCGCATCCAATCAGTAAATGGTGAGCTTGAAATTTGAAGTAAAGTTTCTTTGGTCTCCTGATGGATAAGCAATTTTGGTCTCATCCAAATTAAAGGATTTCTGCCACCTTGGTAATTTAGTAGGGTTTTTATTTGTTAACATGTGAAGGTAATAACAGAAGTTCAATGGTGTGGGAAGATCATTCTGGGCCATAGTTGAAAAAGAGGGCTCTGCAAAGCAATGCTTCTTGTGATGGATTTTGAAAGAATGCACGAAGACTCCCGGAAGAGTATTCAAGTGTGCATACATGGCAGATGTCTCAGATGAATGACTTCCATACCACTAAGGAGAGCGTCTGGAATACAACGCTCTATAATACTTTTTCTCTCTGTGCAAAATGCAAAGATCCTGGTCAAAGTTAACACCCAATGTGGAATTAATTTTTCGTTTTGCTGAAAGCGGAAGTTGGAATAATAAAACATTCCAAGTTCCAGGAGTTGACTGTGAGTTAGTTGTGCAGACAGCAATTACACTTTGTAGCTAAACAGCTTAATTGAAGTGTGGGCCTTGCCAATGTTAGTTCCATAAGGCTGAAAAAATCTTTATGCCAGTGGTCACTATTATTATTAATGATATGTTTCTCTTACAAAAAAAGTCCAGAACAGTCTGGCTCCTTACACACTTTCAAGTAAATATTTCTGTGATAGTATCACCAAAAGGAGTCCAAATACTTGAGGAACCTTTAGGAACACAGAGTTAAATTTTCTTGACCACATTTTCTCCAACCTGTGCTCATATAAAAATTCGAGTCGGGCGTGAATCAACTACCATCATGGGCCTCTGCTGGCCAAGGCTCCATGTTTATTATTGGGGAAGATCACTGCATAGCCCCAGGGAGGTCACAGAGTTGAACTGGCCATGTGCTTCCCATCCTCTGCTCTTTTTAGCTGGTCATTTTTAGACATTTAAACTGACACTCTCAGATCCTTTTCTTGGGTCCTGAAAACCAGATGTGCCTCAGCAGGATGGAGGAAAGGGTTTCTTCTGGTGCTCAACAGAATCCGTCTTCATAAAATGTGAACAGGGCCAACTCCCATGGGCAAGCCAAGGGTTTGTTTTCTCTGCCCTCCTGGCCTTTGTGGCTCTTTGCTTCTTACAGACTGGTTCTGCCCTCTCTGAAAAAGAATTACTCCCTTTTTACTCAATGCCTCAATTTTTAATAGCCAATCTATTTTGTCTCTAACCAAGTTCTTTAGTAAAGTTCCCTCTTCAATGCCATGGTTGCCCCTTGGTCTTATTCAGACTTTCATCATGATTACTCTGCATTTATGAAATAATCTTGATTTGCCTCCTGTTCTTTCCCCCTAAAGGCAAAGCTCTCTGTATTACTATAATATTTATTGCAATAATGGCTATCATGGCCCTGGTGGAAATGGTCAGCAAAAGCAAAGCCTTGCACTAGCTCCTTTGGGTATTTTATTTGTACAGTTTCATATGTTCAGAGCAGTATTTTTTATCTCTACTCCAGAGTGACAATAGACTTATTGATTGTCAAGTTTTTGCTGGCTTATTCATTCATTTATTTATTTTATCTATTTATTCAATGATTTATCTCTGACAGTTTATTACTTCATTTATTTATTCTATTTATCTATTTATTTCCTCTTACATTTATTTATTCCATTTATTCGTTCATTTATTTATTATTTATTCATTAATTTAATATTACTTTATTTAATTTTACTTACCCAGAGGTGGGCAGTTGCAAAGTTGTTCACTGTTTCAGCCGCCCAGTGTTCCCCCACCTGCTCCTCCACCAGTGTACTTTCCCAACACTAGTGTCCTCAGAATGTTTGATTTTTTGGCCCGGTCATGCCTGGGGGGATCTTGCAGGGTGCCAGGAAGAGATTCCAGGCCTTTAAATTGCGTAAAAAGCATGTGCACTCAGCCTTTAGAACATCATCGTAGCCCCAGCCATTTCATTTCTGTAAAAATTTCCATTTACTTGAAACTAGAATGAGCAGACATAAAGGGTGAGCTGCTACTGGCTCTCACTGTGCCAAGCCGCTCATGAGGTACCCAGGAGTGGATGGTGGTTTCTGTGCCTCAGCTCCGCCACTCCCAGCAGAGCTCTTCGCAACAAAGCTACAGGATCCCCACTCCATGAGGGGCCTCCGCCTAAGATCCGATTCTCCTCGGCCAGAACTCCACCTGAGTGACCAGCTCTAATACAGCCCTCATCGCCACAGGTCAAAGACTACAAGTAGCGGAGTGCTACCTGCAATGGGCAGAGCCTGGCAAGCTGAGCCCATGCCCTATTTTGAGGATGCCAAATACACTAGGTAACTGTTATAGACCTCATTCCTGAAGACCTGAGTTGAATGGTTTTGTGTGTGGCTCCTTTATAAATCTCTGGAGCAAGCAAAGTTTCGGCTCTACTTGCATGCAGATGAACATATGGTAGAAAGCTGTATTGTGCTCACTGGAAAAATTCACATTATTCTGTGGAAGACAGTGTATGCACAGACAGTGATACAGACTCTACATGTGTGAAACCTGAATTCAACCCTTAACAGCACCCGCAGAGCTCTTCATTACAGTCCCCTAGAATAAATCTAAGATAATCTACTCACCTTAGTTTAATCACACTCAGTGAAACTTATCATGTGAAATAATGTTACAACTCTGGAAAGTTTTACATTGCGGAAGCATATTCGGTAAGTCCAGGATACCGGCTCCTCTCTTCTTACTTTTACTTGCACCTTGTCAATGCCATCTTGAAAACAGCTCATTTTGTTTTGTAGAAGAGCAAAGCGTGGCTTGCCCGGTGCACTTTCTATACTTTAGTTCTCAGCAGGGCAACTAAATTGCTCTGGTCTCTGAGGCCCCAAAGAAGCATCTTTCTAAAACTCTCATCAACCCTCTTCTATGTGGCCACAAAAAGATCCCTTATTGAACCTCAAGTGGTATTAGTTTGGTCATGTGCTCTCTCCCTTGAACTCATTAAATTTCCATAAGGGCCAAATAATAAAAAGGCCAGGTGCTGGATCATTTCTGAGCAATCATTAGTGCGAAAGGGTCTGCAAGTGCCATGAATAGAGAGAAAGATGGAAGGAAATTCAGAGCAAGCACGACGCGCAGTCTGACAAAAAACATAGGGCCCGGGCAATCTCTATAGGTAAGCACCCTCCAACGCCGATAAAGAACGGTCATAGCCTTTCATGTAAATGAAGTGATTCCACTGCGCTCATCTAAACTCGCCCATGGTCCCTGGGCTTACTCTTATAAGAACTACACCAATATTTTCCTGGCTTTCATAGCTACCTTATGACTGCCAGGTAGGGAGGCTTTGAATTTGCAAAATTCAACTTCCGACTCCAGGGTGGTGGGATGATTAGTTGCTGCTCTTCTTAGTGCAACTACACTCGAAAAGATAAAATGCTTGAGCCACCCCTGTTTTATACTTACAGCAAAGCACATCCCTTTGGGGGATGTGTCCACTTCCGCCAAAATCTCGACTGAATAACTCTGAGAAGTTGTGAGGCAGAGGTTGAGTGACTGATTTCTAGTGATTCAGTGGACTGATATTTTCCTCTCGCGCCTGCTGGACAGAAATGTGCTCTTCGTGGTCTTAAAATATTTTACCTCATTTCCTGCCTCTTTCTCACATAAATTTATCCCAAGAGCAATTCTGGAAATATTTTTTTTGTAATTTCTGCAGATATTCTCTGTGATAATGTCTTTGGAGGCAATGTCATTTTAATTCCTTTCTTTAGAGACTTTCTTTTTAAATTAAGAATCAGGGAAAATGTTTCACTTCTTTTTTTCTTTCACTTTAAATTCTGGGTTAAGAAATCTCATTCTACACAATGCCTTCCTTCCACTTCCATAAGTCCTTAAACCCGAAACAGCTGAAAAGAAAGCAGGTAGGTCATTAGCTTGGACCCGCTTGAGAGTTCAATCCCCGCACCTGTTGGAGATTTTTGGTCTCTTATGCCACACCACCAGTGCTCCCAAGCACAGTGAGTCAGAGAGGAGAAATCAAGAACAGCACTGGTGTGTACAATGTGAGTTTACAAAAAATCTATTTGATGGTACACCATGCTTGGGGTCATGGTTATTAGTCAAAAGTTAGTGTACGGAGAATCATCAGACGTCCAATCTTACAGCAGTCTTTTTCAAGCTCCAGCCCAGGTATTATGCCTGATCCAGAGACTCGTTGATACACAGGGCAAAGAGCGCGTCAGCCTCCCCCAGCCCTTTGAAGCTTCTGATCAGCGCAGGTGCCCGGAGGGAAGGCGGTGTGGCTCCTAGTCCTGGTTCACCACTCAGCAGAGCTTAAGCAGCCAGAGGAACTCCCACACCAGAGAGAGAGAGCCGCCATTTTCCATCTGGACTCCCAACTCACTGAGCTCCACTCCAGCAGCGAAGAGCTTTGATCACAAGCCCAGCTCATCAATAAATGCACAAGTGGTGAGGTGATCACAAGAGTATCCCACCCACACAGCAGAGCCTGGCAAGTCATCACGTGTTGGGTTTGATATGTAATACCAGCAACAATTTTAGACCTCATCTTGCTAATCTGATGGAAATGGTTTGGGAGGCTCTTTATGTTCCTGAGCGAAAGCAGTGCACCCTTTGGGCTACACACGTGACAGGACGATAGTGATGCGCTACTGGTGCCCGCCGTGAGCAACGTGATGAATGTAGTAACTGAAACACAAGTATACAAGTGATGTGAGAATTGCATAGGAGAGATGATAAGATAAAGATCTGAACTATCACTTGTTACGATTCTACTCCAGGCCGGGTAATCTTATAAATGCCTGGTTCAGACTTTTGTCATCTGTACAATAGGTAGGTGATTCACGTGTTACTACCTGTTGAATCTTGGGCATCTAAAATTGGGTTAAAATTACTAACATATTCCTCCTTTACACTAGTGCATTTTGTGAATCCATCAGTAAATTTGTAGCATATGGGGCTATATTTTTTAAATTTTGTTGATGGAAAGAGAAAAAGAAGACAGGAGATTGGGCTATGCTAAATGCTTTATAATCAGCGGTGGATTTCAATCCTGATTTCAACATCTTTTACCTGTATGTCTTTAGACATGTTACCTAATTTGTTCTTTTTGTCTCATTTCTTTCCTAAGTAAATATACTTGTTTTACTGATCCAGATTTAAAAAAGATAAGATGTTTAAATTAAACTATGATCTGGCTTTTTCTTTAGCCTTTCCCCTGATTAACTCCTGATCATCATTTCTCTTCTTTCAATCTAACAAAGACATCAAGGAAATTATGGTTGTATTTTTTTTATGAAAGAGCATTTACTGTCATAAAAAACAATGTTAACATTTAGTCCAGCAGCGCCATTGGGAAGTATTTGAATCGGTAATGATTTTGAGTTTCTTTATGGGTAAAACTTTGTTTCTTTTTCTCTTTTACCCTCTTTCTCTGTGCTCAATCAAAGTCAGTCCAGAGATATGGTAACAGTAAATCAAAGAGACCAAGAGGTATAGATACCTCTCCCCTTGGGTCCCCATTGCTCCTCATCTCCGGTGACTGAAATAGGAATCATATGAGCCTTCATTGACTCACTGCTTTGCATACATGAAACCCTTGGTGAACACTGGCCGTAATGTGATCTCTATTTTCCTCACCTCTTTCTGCGGATTCCAGGGAGAACTCCCACAGCTCCGCTGGATCTTTGGTGGCTGGGTAACCTGCCACACAAAGAAAGCTCGCCGTAACTTTTACACTTTCTTTGCAGCTACTCTTCTTTAAAAAGGCACTTTTGTCGCCTCTGGGTTACCTCCTTCCCTTCCCTGGGAAAGATCAGCATGCTCAAATTGTTTTCATTCAGCTGGGTCCAAGTGATCTCTCTGGCTGAGAGCGCTGACCTATCTTTGTTCCTGCATTGCGCCAAGCTGATTCCTCTCAGAACCTTTAGCTTCAAATTTCATGTATGGCACCCTTCCAAGTAATGAAAACTTTGAAAATGTTTTGGTCTTGTTGATAAAAATGTCAGCAACCAATTTGAGTTGCCTAGTCCATCCTCTCTATGCATTGCCAATAGCCTACCTAAACATGAGAGACACCTATAGACCCTATTCTGACTAATTCCTAGGAAGAAGTAACGCTGAATGCTCTAGTAGCTTCGAGAAACTTGGCTAATCTTGAAATACAAATGTTTTTTGGATCAATATTGGCAGAAGTTTCCAAAATTCATATTTGCAGTTATTAGAAGTATGTAGTCTGGAGTGGCTCAGTGACTCATGTGTACTCATGGTACTTTTGGCGCCGGAGGGTTTAAGAAGCTAATTGCCCAAGAATAGCGTACTCAAACTCTGCCAAGTAAGCAAATTATTTCTCTCTTCTGTTTTCTGTAATTATTATTGAACTTGCCAATCTTTGAAATCGCTTCTGATTCCATTCCCTTTAAACTCAGAAAACCAACATAGAGAAAAAACAGGTCATGCATTTCTAAAAAAGGACCATACTCATAGCATTTTTTTTTTTTCTTTGGTCACACCTAGTAACAAGCTTCCCAGCTCTAGCATCACTCAGAATTACTCTGTGGTGCTGGAAATTTCTATGGCGGGATGCTTCAGGGATTGTAAATTCTTCGGCTCCCACTCGAGTGCAAAAAGCAAAATGTCCAACCTTACTGTACTTTGCCCTGCCTCTATGAATCACATGTTTTAGAAAGCTCACTATCACTATCTCCCCGCTGCATTTCAATAATTTCACCCGGTGCCGGTTCCAGTAACATCTCTCCATATAAAAGTCCTGTCTCATGCTAGTAGAAACCAAGGGCATTTCTGCTCGCTCCAGGAACATAAAGAGCTTCCTCGTAAACTACTACATATTAGGTCAAGTGGAACACCTTAATATAAATGTTGTACTGGTATTTTGGCATATCAAATACAACACAGCAACAGTTTGCCAGGCTTGCCGCGCAGGTGGCATACTCTTGTAGTCACTCTAAATAACAATTTGATGAACTGTGCGGCCACTAGTGCCACGAGCCAGCCAGCTGTGATTAGCCCGGTCTGCTGGCTGGAGTTCTGACGGAGAGGAAGTCCCAGATGGAAAATGCGGCAGCTCCCATGGAGGCAAGGGGTCGCTCTATGCCAGATGTTTTATGTTGGCCTTTAAAAATTGCTCTTTATGGATTCTCGGTTAGTTCTCTTTATTTTTGTGATGATAATAATATTTGCCATACTCTTATATATTTGCGGTGTAAAAAAATAGATGTGGCAAGAAAGTTATTTTTCAAATAAAAATAGTAAGGAGATACCAGTACACGTGGCACAAATAAGTAGTAGCTTATCATGACGCGCATGCCAATAATGGAGTAAAGCCAAAATCTTAGTGCAGAGCCGAATGAGTGAAAACTTGGTAGGCAACTTAGGAAGTTTTAAACCCTGCCCCTCTCCTACTTACTACAATTCGATTTCAAATCCTACCCCTCCTATTCTAGTTGTATCTATTATTAATGTATTAACAATTTAATGATTTCTATTAATTTTTTATATTTAAAATATGGAGAGATCTATTTATAGAACCAAGTCAAATAAAATATTAGATGTAATATGGGCCCTGCATTCCATTGTTTAGAACAGGAAGCTTATAAATGCGGGTATCTTTCTTTTCCCTTTTGTTGTTTATTTCATACTTCTGTTACTTAAAATATTAAAGGATTAGCTAAGAATAATCTGCACTACCTTTTGTTAAAACAATTAACCTGAACGAAAGACAAAACGTAGCTGTAAGCTGCAACATGAACTCCTTACTAATTTCAACTACTAATTGTTAACTACTAATCTCATAACTCAAAGACCAGAAGGAAAATTCTGCGGCTCAAAGTCATTGGGTGAAGGTTTCCACTTGAGGAGTCAATGGAATCTGTGCTTCTCTTGCGTGCTCTTCTGCAATAATTCACCATGATTTCTTAAAGGTTAGTGGTGGAGTGCATTTCCTGTGGTTTCAGAATACCAATTCCTTCGCCAGTGACTCAGATTCTGCACACTGTAAGACAGGAAGAAGCTTCTTTGCCTCAATCTGCACTTCTCTTCTCCTCTCCTGCCTCTATAACCTGTAAGTTCACTCACCAACAAGTCCTTGTTCCATTAGCTTTCTTATCATCCTCCTACCTGCCCCCCTGAATTGATGTCCAACTGCTTCTATTTTATATGGTGCTCGTGGCAGTGGCTTCCCAGGTCTCGCCGCTATTCCTTTCCCCTCTATTCCTCCTCTAAGCCCACTCTGATGCCTCTCCAGGACCTCCTCCTAATCTTTCAAATTCTGTCTTTGTCCTTTAGCTTTTATCTTCTCTTTAACTTAAAAATACATCATGAACAATGGATGAAAGCGTCCCCTTTTCCCCACATCCACGCCAGCACTTGTTGCTCTTGCTCTTTGAATATGTGCCGGGGTCTCGTGGGTGGGGCGTAAAGTGGTATCTCATTGTTGTTTTTGATTCAGAATCTCTCTGATGATTAAAGTGATGATGACATTACTTTTTTCATATGTTTTTTGCCATTCGGCTTTCTTTCCTCCTTGCTGAAGTTTCTGTTCATTTGTCCCCATTTTTGATGCTGTTTGTTTTCTTTTCTTGTAGCTCCAACAGTGCCTGATATATCCCGAGCTTATTAACCCCTTTATCAGATGTGTGGGTGGTTGGGTGAATATCATTCTTTCCCATTCTGTGTGACTGCTTTTTTGTATCTTAGTCACTGTTTCTTTTTTGAGGTGCAGAAGCTTTTTCAGTTTCATGTAGTCCCAGCTATGTTTATCTCTTTTCTTCTAGTTGCTTCTTGTTAGTGATGTTTCACCTTAAAGATGCCTTTAGCTTCACACTGTCGTGGAGGGTTTTGCCCCTTATATTTTCTCTAATGTACTTTTTGATTCAAGTCTGATATTGAGATCTTTTATGAACTATTTTGATCTCTGATTTTTGTGCATGGTGTTGTATCACAGTCCAGATTCATTTTTACACGTTGCTGCCCAGTTTCTTTCCCAACACCACTTAAGTTGAAGAGGCTTTCCTTACACCATTTTAGACTCATTGCACCTTATCAAAAGATTAAATGATCATGTGTTTGAGGTTGTGCTTCAGGATTTCAATTCTCCATTCCATAGGCCTGTTGTCTGTTTTTATTCCAATACCATGTTTTAATTACTACTGCCTGTAGGTCATGTGTTTGAAGTTGGAAAGGTGATGCCTCCTATCTTCTTTTTCCGAGGATTGCTTTAGCTATCCTTGGGGGGTTTATTGTTCCATACAAATTTCAGGAGCGCTTTTAACAATTTTTGAAGAATGTCACCAATGGTATCCTTTTAGCAGGGGACTGCATTGCCGGCTGGTGCCAGCCTTCTGGAAATTACCATGGATTCCCTTCTCTCCAAAGACTGGGGAAATTTAAACTCCCATTTGACCGCAGCCATACCACTCCTGGGAATCTACTCTGGAAACCAAAAATGCAACGGAAACACTTAATATCCCTACTTTATGTTCATAGCAGCATTATTCACAATAGCCAGAATCTGGGAAGCAACCAGGAGTGCCCAAAAATCGAAGTGACTGGATAAAGAGTTTTGGTGACATCTACACAATGGAATACTGCAGCTGTTAGGGCAAAATGCGTGAAAGTTATAAAATCCGCTCATATAAATGGATGGACATGGAGAAGATTATGTTGAGTGTGAAATTAGCCAGAAGGAGAGTGAGATAGATAAGCAGAATGATCGCATTTATTTGTGTATGGTATAAAGAGTATAAAGTATGTATAAGCATATGATACCAATATCCATGCCAAGTGAAACATATATCAGGAGGTCTTGTCAAAGGTGGAGATTATCGCAAACGTGTGGTGCTAGGAGTTTAGGTAAGACAGAAAAATGGAACAGGGGGCTAATAATAGTCGAGAGTACTTAATGCCAACCTAGGACTGAAGCATTAAATAGAGGCAAAAGGATACAAATGACACACCTCTTAATGTATGTTCTGTAACCATAGTCTGGAAGGGAAGGAAAAGAGAAAGAGAGAGAAAGCGGAAAGAAATAAAGAACCTGCCATGGAGCAGGCTGGGGAAGGGGAGGAACCGGGGATGTTGGTGGTGGAGATGGGCACTGGTAGTGAGGGATGCTAAAAACACAGTATGACCAAAACTCCCAACATGAATTTTTTAATTGTATATATCTTTTATTTGTATATATCTCATGGTGGTATAATAAAATACTTTAAAAAGAAATATATTCACAAAAAAAAAAAAGAAGAGCCTGTGGACATGATTGTATAGCTTCTTTGTCACTTAATGGTACATACAGCCTTTCTGGAAAACACTGGTAAATATGACTTCTTTCTTCTCTCTGAAGCCCAGGCTGTTCCTGGAGCAGCTCAGATGCCCTCTCGGCCATTTTTAATGTGACAGGATGTATGGAGATGTTCGCAGCTCCGCTCGAGTAATTGATGATCTACGGAAGACAGTGATATGGAGTGGATCATTTAATGGCAATACAGAATTGAAAAAAAAATAAGCATCATGATTTATAATACTTTTAATAGTATAGTTTCCAGGCGAACGCAACTCCACACTCCCAGTGCGGTCGTATCCCTCCTCCAGAGTCTCACTGCCCTGCCTGCATACTCTCCTGTCCCTCCTGGGAAAATTCATATTTCTAAAGAATTGTTGACAGCTGGGGTCACATGTTTATAAAGGATCAATGTGTAGGACTTCTCGATATGCAGAGCCGCTACACTTCTCATTCAACAAACAACCGAGACTCCTGCACTAATGTTCCATGATCAAATCCAGTCTGCTGCATCGCTGTATCTGCCTCCTCACTTCGCACTCTCAGTTTTGTAATTCAGACCAAGCCGCTTGCTATTATATGACATCATGAAAACATAATCGCTTATTACCAGGAAATTGCATCAAATGGTGTGTACAAGTGATATCACTCATATACCAATGAGAACAGCATATATCAAGAAGACTGGAAAGTCAGGCTTGATGGCTGGGTGTGGTAAAAAGAGGATACCAATGGTAATCTTATCACAAACCATTTTCCTTTATACTTCTATGCTTTCTCCATCCCCTGTTCCTTTCTTCATATTAATCCTTCAGATCATTAGCTGTTTCCACTCTGAATCATCTACTCGGTCTTTGTCTTAAACTCTTTAGTAAAGCTTTCAGTTTTAATGCTTATACATTTATTTTCTTTCTACATTGGATCTGTGCTGAAGCTTTTAGAATCCCTAACACCGCTATATTGTTTCCTAGCCAGAAATGACCGCGAGGTGATTTAGACATGACAGTGGACTGTCACATATTTATTCAAAGCCTCAGTATTTGTTGAATAAATGAATTAGTTGTCCTTTACCAAATTTGACTTCTGTTTATGGTTTTAATATTTTTAATTATTGTAGAAATCCATCTAATATAAAATTTGCCACTAAAGTGATGCACAGTATTCACAATGTTGTACACCACAACTATCTAGATCCAGAAAATTTTCATGACTCTACCCTGGGCAAAAGTCTATATATCTTAAGTAGTTACTTCCTATGTTTTCTTTTTTTTTTTCACTCTGTCTTCGAGCCTATAGTACTCCTCAGTTCGCTCTCCCCCCACTCCCTTTGCGATGACATTAGCAAACACTATGGCAAATTATTCTCGCTGTGCTTTGTAGCGTTCTTCCACCCTCGTAATTAGCTCATCAGCTTCAAGCCCAACATTTAGCACATTCTGCATGAAGAAAGAAAGAAATGCTATACAAAATTTAATATATTTCCTTGACTTTTGTTTTAATATATTTATTTATTTTTTTCCATACTCCTTTTTATTTTGATTTTATTTTCTCTCTTTTTTATTTCTTTTTTTCTTCTTTTCCTCATTTCCACCACTCCAATGTACTCCTCCCCTCCTGGTCCCACCCGCCTTAATAGCAGGTAAAAAATGTACCCCAGTTTCTCTCTTTCTCTCTCTATCTCTCTCTCTGTAAGCTCCCCTGCATCTCTCTCCTCTTATTTTACACATTGTGGCTAGCCCTTATATTTAAAGTTTATCACTTAAGTCTCTTTGTGTATATTCAGTGGTATAAATTCTAATATATTTAATTGTAATTAAAAATATACTGCCCCATGACTCGCAGACATGTGGCAGAGCTTTGCTACTGGCTCCCTTGACCAGCCGCCGCTTCACGAGAAGCCTTCGCCTGGGAGGGATGGTGGCTCCTGTGCCCTGGCCCACCACCCCAGCAGCAGAGCTTCCAATAAGCCAGACGACTCCCCACTCCATGAGGGCTCTTATTTTTCCACATCCGGATTCTTCTCTCGGCCAGACCTCCCCACCAAAGGTGCACTGCCTGGGGGCTGCCAAAAAGCCCACCCAACGTAAATGCGGAATCTGTGAGATGCCCCTTACCAGAATATGCCACCTGCATGGCAGAGCTCTGGCAAGCTGCATCGCGTTGTATTTTGATATAGTGCCAAATACCAGTAACAATTATAGACCTCATTCGGAATGGATTGAGGCTCTTATGTTCCTTTGGAGCAAAGCAGATGCCTTGGCTCCTACTAAAGGCTGGGGACAGGACACATGGAGATGTTACTGGTCCCGCTCTCGCTTAAACCTGGATGATGAACGGGAAGACAGTGATTTCCTTTAAACACATCATGCGCATCGTAAATATTTATACAACATTATCTTTAGTCCCAAAAGCAAAGATATTTTCAGTTTCTATTTTCCTAGTAAAGAAATTGACAGTAGTTTATATAGTTTTTAATGTAGTTGATTTTTATTGTTATACTACATAATAGTATAAATATCAAAATTGTTAGTATGGAATAAATACTAAGTATTACCAATTTGTTCCCCAAAAGTAATTCTTGGGTTACTCCCAGCAGAATAAGATATCGAGCCGGTTCAAGCAAAAAAAATGCGTTCCAGCAAAAAGGAAACAAAGATGTAAAAACCACCCAGCGAAAATAGATATTTGTGATAACAGATAATCGTTTCACAAAATTGTCACGCTTCCCACAAACCACTAGTGGGTTTTCACGTCTGGTACCTTTTAGTCATATTCAAATATAGATAATTTTCTTTGTCGAAATTAGAAAATAGTACCGCACTGATTATGGAATGATAAAAACAGGCGTGGCAGCAAGGTACTGTAACAAGATCACGTAAAGAGTGGATGATGATACACACAGAGTTGCAAAGTAATCAATGCTGAAGAAAAGAACACAATAATAGTAAAGAGAGGCAACATGGGCAGGCCAGGTTACGCTCTGCATACACAC
This sequence comes from Cryptotis parvus, assembly GCA_021461705.1. Lineage (NCBI taxonomy): Eukaryota > Metazoa > Chordata > Mammalia > Eulipotyphla > Soricidae > Cryptotis > Cryptotis parvus. Next base: position 24,471 of record JAJIBD010032271.1, read on the forward strand.
ATAAGTAACGATTATGCCAGACACCACCTCCTAGCTGTGGCTATAAAAGAGAACTGTTTTCTGAATCCTGTAAGTTCAGGGGTTCAGTTAGAATCGCCTCACATAAAGATATACTTATGATAATGTACTACCATGCTTTTAAAATGCCAAGTTTCCATTCCATGTAATGATTAATTAAAAAGCAGAGTTCTTTATTTACTTAGAATATTAAATTCTTATTCTATGTAAGCTATCGCCAGTCAAGCTACAACCAAAGTAATCCCAGAGCAGCAAGTTTCGCCAACTTTCAAAATACCCCTTCGAATTAGGGTAGTGGGTGAGTTTGGAAATGCACCCCGCTTGAAGACTGATCTCAATCTTACAGGTCAAGTAGAGTGCACTCCCGCAAAGAGTTCATATGATGCTTAGCGCTCACTGTTCATTTGTTTATTCTCGATACCACCTGGAAAAGATGCCCTGAGTCCAAAAAAGCATCCCACCCGGTGTAGATATTGTTATACTTTGATCAAAAAAATCAGATCAAGGCAAACTGCTCTTGATTGAAAAATGTGCCCATGTGAGTCTCGCAATGTGGAGTTAAAGCCAAGCTTTCGTGTAAGGTGGCAACAAGGCATGTATTTGTGTTAAAACAGGACCTTCCTTTTCTGTAGCCTGGCAGAGAACTGAAGCTAAGTAGAAGGCTCCCTCGTAAATATTCAGGCTTCTTTAAAGCAACATCTGATGTTAGCTTAGTTTTTTGCCTGAGAGCTTCAGCCTGAGTAAATAAGCCATTAAATTGCCCAAATGAGAGCTTATGTTGTACTTTGGAACAACTGCAAGTGCTATTTTAAAAAGTTGGTCTCTAAGGCTTCCTTGACTCTTGGCTAGCACATCCCTGCGTGCCTCTGGACTGGATTTTCACATTAAGTGCTCCTCCTTATGCACAATATACCCCTACTTGAGAATGACGGTAAAGGGTCATAGCCATGCAAAACCAACGCTAGAGGCCCCAATGCATCATCCCATTTTGGCGCTAGAAACCTTCCAAGCAAAGCTTCCGTAAAAATAAAGATCAAGAGAGTTTTAAATAAACTTTAGAGAGTATTAGCTGACAAAGTATTTTCCCCAAGAGTTGATCCCACTGAAAACCAACCATATACATTCATTCTATTTCTAGTAAGTATTTCATTAGTTGAACACCCCACTAAGTGGTAGACACTATACTGGGAGCAGGTATCTCTATGAATGAGGGGTCTCGACCAACTCTCAGGGCATTTCAGGGAGTTTATGTCCTTAAAGTCCCCAAACATTCAGCCATCCTGGTGAGAATACATTTTGTTGCAGCTGCCCATTATGTTCCAGATCCTGTGCAATCAACTAATAGCCATTTATAGATACCCTTGACAGTCCCCCATAAGGTACTGATAGTAGTCCCCAAGAACAGAAGTTCGGTAAGTGACTCCTGAGCACCACCAGGTATGCACTTCCATCCATGCACACGCCACAAAAATAAAACAACCTCCAACAGACCCCTGATCGCAACAGATCTAAGTTCTCTAGAAGACTGCATTCAGAGAAGCTAAAAGTATAAAACAATAAATATAATAAAATATACATGGGTGTTGGAAGTTGATATGTGCTAGATGGAAGTGGAAAAACGTTGAAGTATATTGGGCCTACAAACCAGGAATACATGGTCATAATTATTGAGAAAGTGTCACTTCAACAAAAATTGCAGAGGGGCTTGGGAAATGGGTCGGACCGAGGTAAAAAATACATGAAGACAAACCAGGACAGTGAACCTGCGCCAGGCAGAGCATCTTATTGAGAACCAGCTTCCTATATTTGCACAAAAGCACAAGCGCCAATATGGATAGAGTGGAGTGAACGCGATAGAAAATGGGGTGTAAAAAACTAAGGATTCGAAAACTCCTGAAAAATGTGGAGGTTGTTATTCATATAAATCACTCTAAACCCATCGCGGATTTGGATAAGCGATTCTGGGAAACAGAGCCGAGAGAAGGGATTGAACCTGATTTTCTCTTTATTTTAGAGTCCCAGGCTTCCATGCTGAGGCTATTAAAGAAAAAGCATAGAGAACTATTTGGGGGAGATACCAAAAAAGCGTCTTGGCTTTGGACCCAGGGATTCACTCGAGATTAGCAACAGTATTGGGAATAAATGCATGAGATCAAATACTTTGATGGTAGAAATAACACAGGTACCCGAGGAAAGGGAGTGGTGAGGAGAGTAAAATAGACACCTCGCCTTCATGTAACCAAGTACTTCTTTGATTCCAATATATACCTCTCTCTTCCCGCGATTAACTTGCTACAACCTATAGAATCTGAACTGATGCAAAATGGAGGTGTGATGTAGAGAGCCAGTTTCAACTTCTTAAATATCCAAAAGTTCAGGGGACTATTAGGCCAAATGTATTATCACAGATATGTGATATGGGAGATCATCTCATCTTAGGATGATGAATTCCCTAAGTATGGAGGGAACCTTGCATTTAAGCTCTGAGGGGGTAGGAGTAGGTCTTTTAGCTGGTAAGAGCTGCAGGGAAAAAAGAACTCCCTGCAGAGGGTAAAAGGGTGGTGGACCGCATGTGGAACACAGAGGCTTGGTAGTGTCTTAAGGACTCAGATTTGAGACGAGAAGCCAATAGGAGAGTAGGCTAATAACTAGACTAATAACTAGATGATGTGACCAGATTTGTGTTTTAGGAAAAACACTCACTCTAGAAATGGCAAATGACACAGTAGAATTATCCTTAGAAAGCTACTGATAGCACTTGGAAGTTACTACAATTTTGTGTCCTCATTCCTAGAAAAAAAAAAAAAGTACAAAACAAACACAAACAATCATTTTAACTCCCTTACTTATTATTAAGGACTCCCTAGAGAATCATAATCAGGGCATAGGCTGGGAAAATTCACATATATGTCCATCTCTAGAGACACAGATAATAAGATGAAATTGGCCCATTCTATTATGCGAAAAAGCCAAAACCCATAAACACCATTGTCAGCAAGTTGGAGACACAGGATGCTAAGCGTATGGTTCCCCATAATATCAGAACAAATGCTTTTGAATTGTAGTTTTCAAATTAAGTGCTAGAAATTTCTAGCATGAGATCCAGTCTGACTCCAGACTGAAACTGAGATCCTGTGTCAGCTGCCAGGCAGAGAATTCTCCCCTCCTTTGTGTCATTTTTCTCTATTAATGCCTGCAAAAGGATGGAATGATGCCCACCCACATTGGGAGGGCCATCTGCTGTACTTAGCTTACAATTTAAATGCTAATCTCATCTAGAAACACCCTCACAAACACACTCAGTGTAACATTTAGCTAAGTATCGGAAACCCTCCTCGGTCCTGTCAAAAAGGCACCATGAAATTGCCATAACACACCATCAATAAATATCAATTAGCAATAAATAAACTTTCTATCAAAAACTGGGGGATCCTTTTATTCCAGCCATGAGTCAAATCACCTTATTAAAATATGTGTAGCACTGTTAGAAATTAACTTTATAAAGAAAACTGTGAGTTAGTGAATCTTAACTCAAAGTGCAGGGAAAAAATCCAATTTGTGCTTTTAAAATCTTATTTTACTATGCCAGGGGTGCAAGTGGGACAAATCTAGAAACATAGTGTGAAACGACAAGTCTGGGTGTAAGTCGCAGAACTTTTTTTTTCTAAGCACAGTGGTCCAAATATGATTCCCAGTCACATTGGTGATCCTCATGAAAGGCACATTATTGGAATACCTGCAGAAGCTTACTAAATCAGACTTTCTACATGCAGAACCCTGGATCCAGATTTTAGTCTTTAAAGAAATGTAGTATATAGCGCTACACACAGTGGAAATTGAGTAGTTCAAGTTCCTCATTCACATAATGGGAATGATAATAGAATGCTGCCTCCCATCAGGGTGTAGAGAGTATTAAATAAAACAACTTTGGCAAGAGCTTTGGCACAATGCTGGAACTTCTGACATTTGATGGATAATTTGAATCCCCAAGTAACTAAATTATGAGGTTGAATTTAATAAACATTCTGATGGTGTACCAGCAGAGGCAACACAACGCAATTATAGCCATGAGGAAAGGAAGTTCAGTTCTCAGAGGAGAAAAGATGGGACAGTGTGTTACCCAGGTATGTGACCTTGCACTGTGAATAATTTCAAATCTGACACCAAGCACAGATGCCTTCTTCAAGCACTATTGGAAATCAATCTGAGCAAGGTTGAACTCTCCTGAGTTACCCCAAAATCTGCCAGTGCAAGCTATGAAGGGGAATGGTGATAGTTCTTTACAATAGGCAGGCTCCAACTTACCGCTTCTCCCAACTACAGAGAAGCCTGCCAGTGAAGGCCATGATCTTTCCTCTACATTTCCAGGATCTATCATAATGTTTAATCAAATGCTAGAAATATATTAGCATCTGTGAACCTGAACTCTTGCTTGAACTTCCACCTTGAACCTGAAGAAGCAACACTCACAAATCTCAGGTGACAGAGCATTCTTACATGCATGGTAGTAACTGGAAAAAGGCACGCCAGAAGAAAGGATATTTGTGGAGGAGGCAGTGCAGAAGAATGATATTGGACAGTGAGTAGGTAGGACAGAGCATGCAGAGGAAAATAAAGGCTTTAGGATAAGACTGAACAGACCTGAGTTAGAATTTATGCTCTATAAGCAATATCATCTATTGATATTTTTTTCATATGTTTTTTTGCCATTCAATTTCTTCTTCCTGCTGAAGTTTCTGTTCATTTCTTCTCCCCATTTTTTGATGAGGTTGTTTGTTTTCTTCTTTGTAAAGTTCTACCAGTGCCTGATATATCCTGGATATTAACCCCTTATCAGATGGGTATTGGGTGAATATTCTTTCCCATTCTGTGGACTGCTTTTTGTATCTTAGTCACTGTTTCTTTTTGAGGTGCGAGAAGCTTTTTAGTTTCATGTAGTCCCATATGTTTATCTTTTCTTCTAGTTGCTTTGTTAGTGAATGTTTCATCTTTGAAGATGCCTTTAGCTTCAATGTCATGGGAGGGTTTTTCTCTATATTTTTCTTCAATGTACTTTATGGATTCAAGTCTGATAAGAGATCTTTTTAATCCACTTTTGATCTGATGCTCATCATCACTAATCATCAGAGAGATGCAAATCAAAACAACAATGAGATACCACTTTACACCACAGAGACTGGCACATATTCAAAAGAAGACCAAGAACAACAAGTGCTGGCGTGGGTGTGGGGAAAAAGGGAACACTCATCCATTGTTGGTGGGAATGCCGGCTGGTACAGCCTTTCTGGAAAACAATATGGACATTCCTCAAAAGACTAGAAATTGAACTCCCATTTGACCCAGCCATACCACTCCTGGGAATCTACTCTGGGAAGCCAAAAAATACGCAGAGGAAACACCATCCCTACTTTTATGTTCATAGCAGCATTATTCACAATAGCCAGAATCTGGAAGCAACCAGAGTGTCCGAAAATCGATGACTGGATAAAAAAGCTACACAATGGAATACTATGCAGCTGTTAGGAAAAATGGAGTTATAAAATTTGCCTACAAAATGGATGGACATGGAGAAGATTATGTTGAGCGAAATTAGCTAGAAGGAGAGAGACAGATACAGAATGACTGCATTTATCTGCATAACATAAATATATAGGTACATATTATGATACCAATATCCAAGGTCAAGTGGAAACATATATCAGGAGGTCTTGTCAAAGGTGGAATTATCACAAACGTGTGGAGTCAGAGGCTAGGTAAGACAGAAAATGGAACAGTGTGCTAACAATTGTCGAGGGTACTAATGCCAACCTAGAACTAGAGCATTAAATAGAGGCAAAAAGATACACATGACAACCCTTTAATGTATGTTCTGTAATCCATAGTCTGGAGGGAAGGAAAAAGAGAAAGAGAGAGAAATGGAAAGAAATAAAGAACCTGCCATGGAGGAGGGCTGGGGGGGAGGGTGGAGGGGAACCGGGGCGTTGGTGGTGGGAGATGGGCACTGGTGGCGGGATGGGTGCTGCAACACTGTATGACCAAAACCCAAATATGAACTTTTTAATTGTCTATCTTTGTAATTGTAAAAATAAAAAAAAATTAAAAAAATTAAAAAATATATATCATCTATTGATAGCTGGTACAAATGAGTAAACTCACACTAAGGATGAGGCTTCTGTGTGCATAGAGAAGACTTGGTCAGTTAAAATGAGAGTGAGAAATGGGGATATGAGTAATATAAATATTGCTCAAAATGGACCTGAGAGCCACCTGTTCACATTAGAGAACTGAGACAAGAGATGTAATATAAATTATCTGGCTGTTAGCCAAA